>PVKZ01003097.1:0-159489 GCA_004027375.1 Macroglossus sobrinus
AAAGCCTTCAACAAGATATAGCACCCATTTATGATCAAAACACTTCACAAAATCAGTATAGAAGGGAAGTACCTTACCATAATAAAGCACATTCATGATAAGCCCTCAGCCAACCTTATATTTAATGGTGAAAAATGAAAAACCTTTCCTCTAAGATCAGGAACAAGGCAAGCTTGTCCACTATTGCCACTGTTATTCAATATAACATTGGAGGTCCTAGTGACTGCAGTCAGACAAGAGAAAAGTATAAAAGTCATCCAAATAGGAAAGGAAGAAGTCAAACTGTCACTATTTGCAGATGACATGATACCTTATATAGAAAACCCTAAAGACTCCACTAGAACACTACTAGAAACAATAAGCAAATACAGTAAAGTCTCTGGATGCAAAATCAACATTCAAAAATCCATAGCATTCCTATACTCTAATAATAAAGTGTCAGAAAAAGTAGTGAAAAAAATAATTCCTTCTGTAATTGCAACAAAAAATACCTATGAATAAATTTAATGAAATAAGTGAAGAATTTATATTATGAAAACTATAAGACTTTATTACAAGAAATCAAAGAAGATACAAAAAAATTGAAAGATATTCTGTGCTCTTAGATTGGAAGAATCTACATAGTTAAAATGACCGTATTACCTAAAGCATTATATAGATTGAAAGAAATCCCTATCAAAATCTCATCAGCATTTTTAAATGAAATAAAACAAAAAATCATCAGATTTGTATGGAAGCACAAAAGACCCTGAAAGCCACCCTGAGAAAAAAGAATGAAGCCACCTGACTTCATATTATACTACAAAGTGACAGTAATCAAAACGGCATAGTATTGGCAGCAAAACAGACACACAGACCGTGGAACAGAATTGAGAGTACAGAAGTAAACCCATATTTATATGGGCAAATAATTTTTGACAAAAAGAATAAAACATACAGTGGAGAAAGGAAAGCTTCTTTAATAAATGGTGCTGGGAAAACTAGAAAGCCACCTGCAAAAGAGTGAAACTAGATTGTTGTTTATCACCACACACCAAAATTAACTCAAAATGGATTAAGGACCTAAATATGAGACCTGAAACAATAAAATGCATAGAAGAAAACATAGGAACAAAACTGAAGAACCTTGGACTCAAAGAAAATTTTATGAATTTGCCCTCAAAAGCAAGGTAAGTAAAAGCTAAAACAAATTATTGGGTTTATATCAAACTAAAAAGCTTCTGCTAAGCAAAAGAAATCATCAACAAGGTAATGAGAGAACCATCTGAATGGAAAACTATTTTTGCAAGTAATGCCTCCAATAATGGCTTAATATCCAAAATATATAAAGAACTCATACAACTCAATAACAAAAAAAAAACACAAATGATCCAATCAAAATATGGGCAGAGGACCTGACCTGACACTTCTCTCTAGAGGACATACAAATGGCCAAGAAATATATGAAAAAATGTTCAACATTGTTAGCTATTAGGGAAATCAAAACCACAATGACATACCATCTCACACCTGTTAGAATAGCTACAATCAACAGGACAAGTAATAACAAATGTTGGAGAGGATACGAAGAAAAAAGAACCCTTATACACTGCATGTGGGACTGCAAATTAGTACAGCCACTATGGAAAACAGTATAGAGGTTCTTCAAAACACTAAGAATTGATCTACCATATGATCCAGCAATCCCTCTACTGGGCATTGACCCCAAAGACTTGAAAACCCAAAAGATATTTGCACACCTATCTTCATAGTGGCATTATTCACAGTGACCAAGACATGGAAGCAACCGAAGTGTCCTATGAGAGATGATTGGATAAAGAAGCTGTGGTATATATATATATATATATATATATATGCAATGGAATATTAGTCAGCCAAAAGAAGAAATGAAATACTGCCATTTACGACAACATGGATGGACCTCAAGATAATCATGCTAAGCGAAATAAGCCAGATTGAAAAAGTAGAAAATAATGTGATATCACTTATATGTGGGATATAAACCTAAAAGCAACAAACGATCAGAACAGACAAACAGAGTTATGGACATAAACTACAGACTAGTGGATATCAAAGAACTTATGGAGTAGTGGTTACTAGTGAGGTAGGGGAAGTCGGGGGAAGTAGACGAGGTAAAGGGGGCCAAATATAGTGGGGTAGGGGGAGGGTCACATGGGTAAAGTGGATCAAATATATGGTAGCTGAAGGAAACTGGATTTTGGGAGATAAACACACAGCAGAATATACAGATATCAAATGATAATGTACACCTAAAAACTATATAATTGTATTAACCAATGTTACCTCAATAAACTTAAAACAATTTAAAAAATAAAAAGGAAAAGGGGAAAATAAAGAAACACTAGAGGAAGAGGAGTCTGTGATGGAGATGTAAGAGAAACCCAGATGTGGAAGAAGTAAAGAACAGGATGTTGTCAGAGAAAGTGAGGGATATGTGATTGGTCAAGCATGCCAAATCTCCCTAGGAGTCAAGTGACAGCCAACCTAACATGAGCATCTGAAACATGAGAGCTATAACTTTGGTAAAGGAACATCTGCGAGGGAACCCAAGTGCACTGGGCTGAGTGAGGAACAGGTGGAAGACAAGGAGGTGGAAAAGAGGGATTATTCCTCCAAGAAGTTTACCTACAAGAGACAAGAGGATGGATGACATTAGGTAAGGGAACTTGGAAAAATGGAAGGTTCATTATACTGGTTATTCATAAGATGACAGATACTTGACTATGTACATGTTCTTGAGAACAAAAGCAATGGAGGAGAGAATACAGGTAAAGTAGAAAGGAGATAGCTGATATGGCAAAGATGCAGGAAAGCGGGAGGCAACAAGATACAAAACACAGAAGCAGCGATTTGCCTTGGATAAAAGGAAAAAATTCTTTGATGCAGATGGAAGAAAATGAGGAGATTGTGGCTACCAATGCACATATGTAGGAAAAAGAGCGTCCCTGTCAGGTGAACGCTAGTTTGGCAGTGAACAACTGGGTAAGACCATTCACTGACCATCAGGGGAATGGGGTCAGATAGAGGGCTTTGGAATTAGGACTAATTAAATGAGTTTTTTTTTAATGGGAAATGGGAAAATGAATTGGTTCTTTCTGAAAAATAGGAGAGACACGGAAAAACTAGACAGAATTGGGGTCAGATACACTTGAAATCAATAGTGTTGTATTAACAAAAATAAAACTGATTTTATTCAACAGCATTCTATTAGCTGGATATAGAACCAAAGGAAACAGGTTACTTACTGGCTTGATCCAGGATTAAGGTTTGATGGAAGACACTGGCAAAATAACAAGAAGGCAAGGTAATTGAGTAAATTATCTAGAGAAGCTGAAGTTATGGCTCATGGAGTCTCAGTTAGGTAAGAAAAGAATTAGTAGCCTGGGAGAAAATGAAGGACTGCCAGGTAAAAAGGCATTCAAATTTTGGCAGAAATGGTATAGTGGAAATTAATACTAAGATGGACCAGAGCCCATGGTTTGAGATCAGGCTGCTGGGCTCATCCTAGTCCCACAAGTTAGTAAGGTCAGACTTTAATCAGTTTATTTAATCTTTCTTTACCTTTGTTTCATCTTCTGTTAAATGGGCATGGTACTATACTTATGGCTGTGAAGGTTAAACAAAGTAACTCATATAAAGTAGGTAGTTTTATAAATCTGGCATATATAAAGTGTTTGGTAAATTTATATTTGCTTAGGGAAGAGACAGCCTTTTTGTGTGGGAAGTTATAATAAGATTGGGAGAATGGATGTTTAAGATGTTAAGGATGGCAAGGTCTGGGGTGTGGTGGGAGCAGACCTCACAGCATTCACTGCAGGTGACCTACACAGGAAGAAGTGAAGAGAATATGGATCTTGAGTATCACATCCACAGTGCTGGTAGGACCCAAGGACATGGATCAAAGTTTGAAGAAAGCATTTCCCATCCCGGGACCACATGCCCCAAAGCCTGGTGAGAGGGAAGGCTGGACTACATAAATTTTAATGTTTGCATAATGAAAAATTAATGTGCCCTAATATTAAGGAATTGTGGCAGTTGGTAGACATTAAATGATGCAAACCCTTGAAACTTTAAAAATCTTCAGAAGGTATTGGGCAGCATTCCAGGTGCCCAAGGTGAGAAATCTGTTTTTAAGGCAGGTCTAAAAATAGTCAACACTTTTCCCACAACCCTAACTTTCTCCTCAGGTCTGAGGTGGCCATCCTAGACCTGCACCAGCCCTGCCATTTGAGCATCTAAATTCTACCTCCAGAATGATTTCCTAGATGACTGAGCTACACCAGGATTGCTTTGCATATATATTAAAATAGTGTTCTCAAAAGTGAGCCTCCATCTTTTCAAGTAATGATGCTCAGCCCTTAACATCGATTATAAAAATTGCATCTGAAGCCTACACTTGGGTTCTGCTCTTAGTTCTGATGAGAATACCATAGCCCTCTTGATACCACCCTCTCAAATCTTCCATCCTTTCTTCTCCTGGGCCAATTAAATCCATATACATCAATTTTTCTTCTGAGTTTAATTTTTCAATTCTGTGTTCATGTATTAGTCTAAACAAATTCTAAATACTCTTTAACACTCTTAGCTGTAGAGTTAAATGAGCTATCATTTCAGTAGGTTGGCATTCCAGAATGATAGTACAGCTCTTCATTTTCCATTTGTTATCAAATTTAATCTCTAACTAGTTGAGAATAGAGTTAGGGGATGGAAATATTGTTATGTGAATTATCTAACTTTTTTTTAGCTGAATTTTTTAGCTAAATTTATCTCCTAACAAATTTAGTCCTGGAGATATTTGGGAAATACATATAATATATTTATAAACATATTTATATTTACCATTAAAATCCTTAGTTAATCTACAATGACTTCTTTTTCTTTCTGACATTTCTAATGTTTCCCATGGAGTTATCTCTGCACATATTTTTAGAATTCTTCATTCTTTTTAATCCTAGTCTTCAGAGCCATATAAAAAGTTGTACAGCAACTAGGAAGCTTTTCTCAAACTCAAACATGCAGGTGTTCATTCAAATGACAATAAGCTGTAACTATTTTATTCAAGAACTTAAATATATTAGTAGGTATAGAGTTTGGTTTTTCTTAGCATCCTCTTTTTGTGTAGCAATGTTTTATTACAAAACAACAGCCTCTATACCAAAGATCTCCTAAATATTTTAATTATAATATAGAATACAGTTTTCTTTTCTTTCGGTTACTATAATCATCTCTCTAATGGAAAGCAGCCCTGAAATTACTAATGACTTGGAAAAATAATTTGCTTTTCAAATATCCTCGCCCCCCCCCCCCCACTTCTGTAGCCTTTACTCATCATTGAGAATTCCTGTAAAATGCAATAAGCAATTATGGAAACCAAGGGTACCAAACTACAGACACTAATTGTACATAAAATGAGCTTGATAATGTATTTGGAGGCTTAAATGATGGGTTTTAGTTCTGGAGCAAGGATGAAGATAAAAGACCTGACATTCGCAAGTCAAAGAAAAACAGATAAAAGGCATTTTTATGATGATGATTTCCCAAGAGAATCAGACTCTGCTACTTTAGATATTGTTCTTAAAATTAATAATAAAGAGCCTGTTTCAAAACTAAAGTCAGAATAAAAGAGAAAAAAATTAGTTCTTCATCCTTTCAATGCCCCTAAACAGTGACTTGCATCCTTTATTTCACAGACACTTCTCGAAGGAATGTAAGCTTTTTACTCACTCTCAAAAGTGCATCAGCAGACCACTGTCTCCCAGAAAGTGAAACATACATCTCAAAGGGAATCCATAACAAAGCTGGAATTTCTTTTCCTTTTTTTTATCTTTGTTTTGAAAAAGGCTAAAATAAGAATCCCTTTACTTATCAGAAAATTAGCATATATGTGGATATTTGGATATTTATTATTAAAAGTTGACTTCCATGTAATTCCACAAAAGAATAATAAAATAAAGCCTTCAATTTCTCACAGTGGAAAATAAAAAAACTAAGATATTTTTGAAAACCTCCATAACCATACTTCAGAGGATAAATATGAAATGGCTTATTTATAAAAGTCACTGATATTCTAAACAAATAGAATATCATTTTATTATTAAAAAGGCTCATGTATGGATGGATACCAATAACCCTAAATAGTATATTGGATTTTGCTTTAGAAAGCATAATACCAATCTGATGAATCACAGTAAATTCTGAATTATATTGAGTGCATTCCGTCGGCCTGAATTTTATCTTAATATATGCAAAGGATCAACACAAAGTGCTCCAAACTGGAGCAGGCAACCGAGCAAAAGGCCAACTAGACTAATTTTCTTTCCAAGGACAGTGACCTCATTCCACATCTTAGTACTTACCTCTTTTCACAGAGTTTTCATGAGGGGCGGCGGTGAGTGTATGTGTGCGGAGGGGGGTTGGGTAACTCTTACACCCTCAAGAGCCTCTGGCCGTTGGGATTCGTCCTGTGTGAACCTAGCAGCTCCCCACCAAAGGCTCTCTCAGGTAATATTTCACTTCCTCTGAGAGGCTATCCTCTGAGAATCTCTGGAGTTCTGCACAGACGGAATAGATTCCCCATCACCCACCCTGATGGCGGGCCCCCACCCTCCCTCCCGGCTCCAGCTACTGCGGCGCCGGGACCCTGTTCTCACCGGATGATCACGAACATGACCAGAGAGTTCCCCACCAAGCCCACGACGAACACCACGGAGTAGACTGCCGTGATGATGACCGGGATGACCGGGGAGATGTGCGCGGGTTCCAGCGGCGCGCCCTCCGAGCCCGCGCTGTTGTTGCTGTCCGGCTCGGCCCAGCTCGGGAACCAGCCGCTGCCATTGGGGAGCAGGCAGGTGCTGGGGGCGCAGGTAGGGCCCGGCTCTCCGCGGAAGATCTGGACCGGGGACTCCATGGTCGGGAGGATGCGGCTGGAGGGCCAGGAGAAGCGGCACGAGTGGGGCTGAGGGAGCGAGAGAATCAGCTGGACTCAGAGAGGCAAACTTCGCCAGCGCCCTGGACAGTGAGCGGAGGCCCGCGGCGCTGGAGGCCCAGGGTCCTTATGCCCAGCCCACCCCGACTGTATGTCCCCGGAAGCGGGAGCGGGAAGAGGACAGCTACCTGCCATCCTGGCCAAAAGACGCGCGGCTGGGTGCCGGGTGGGCTCTAACTCTTCTCCCCACCCTCCACCTCCCACCCCCGACCCCCGGCTCCTGAAATGCTCTCTCCATTTCCTAGGCATGACCCTGGTAGAACTGTCCCCCAGACTGCTGCTTGGAGCCCCCAGGAACAGAGACCTCGAGCACAGAACAGAGCCCTCGTTTCCAAGGACTGCACCTCGAAAGCCCAAAGCTCACCTCTGGCTCCTGGAGACGCGAGAAGAGGTCCAGACTGCGCGCTGGCCGGAGCTGAATCGCGCGTTCCCGCGTCGGGCTCAGACCGCGGGGTCGCCAAGAATCCGCAGCCCTGGCGGGCTTTCAGACCCCCGCCCCGCGCTCTGGTGAAGTCTTTTCAGCCTAGCGCCTTCCTGGCCGCTCAGAGCGCGGCTCCCAGGACTGGCGGCGCTCAGCCAGGCGGGTCGCGGTGAGGACCTGGCAGACGCTAGCAGCGCGCGGACTAGGAGCTCTGCTCCAGCGCTGGTCCTGTCCCGCCCCAGGCCGCGCCCCGCCCCGCCCACCCGCAAGCTGCTGCGAGTTGCGGGGGCGGGTAGCTCTCGCCCTCAACTCGCCCCGCGGGCTCAACCTTCGCGTGAACTTCTCAGAGCCTCACACAGCGTCTCTGGGATGGCTCTGAAGTCTTCCCAGGGCCCAAGACAGTGAGCCGCTGTGCTGTTTAGATTCAGTAGTAAGGAAGTGTGTGCCTATTTGGTGTGAATATGCATCTGGATTATTTATAATATGACTAGAATTTATTGTACGCATAGTTCTCAGCACACATTTTCTTTCAGGTGAGGAGAAAAAAATCGCAGCTTTGTTTATTTGAATGGCCCATGGCAATAAAGTAGCAAAATGATCTAATTAGACTGACATGTAATAAAATATTAATGATTTAATCTGCATTCCTTTCAAGGTCTCCTCTGAGACGATGACACGCAGACTGTCCCTTACAGGTATTACTTGTACTACGTGGTGTTACATGCAGGAGAACAAAACGCTATATATACTCAGGCCTCAGTTTTGGTCCAGGTAGGTGACAATGCCTCTATCTCTTACGTTAATCCCTGCAGCCATCACTTACCCCTGACTATAGCGCCCTCTCTATGAATCTGAACCCCCATGGAGAAATCCAGTCATCATCATTTCTTGCACAACCTTGCCTGTCCAAGGATCACTGTCAGATTCTGCTGGGTGATAGAGGCCGTGAGGCAAAGGAACCCATGGTTAATAGCCAAAAGATATGATAGCAAAGAAGAGGTGAGGGAAGGGAATCCTGAAGGAGAATGAGGATGTTTCCTTTCCTAATTGTATATTGGAGGTAGCATGCCTGGAGACCAAAACACCTGATTTTCCCCAGTGGATTCCTTATCCAAAACTGACTGACATCCTGATACAGACAGTGTCTGCACTGGGTCCCACAGCTCATATCCATGACAACACGAAAGCTCCATAATGGCTGATACAGTCATTCCATCCATGGTTGACAGCAGAAGAGAGCTGCTTTCTCTTTCAAGATACTGATACTCCCAGAGAGAGATTTGACCACCAGAGTCTTATCACAACCTAAAAATGCACAGCTCTTTTGAGCATTGGGGGTATGAAGAACAACAGGAAAGCTTCTCTTTGTCCAAAAATATACCTTCAACCTTAGACACATTAGGAGTTTTGAAAGTATTATTAAATATTTTATTTTTACTTTATTTGTTTGTTTGTTTGTTTGTTTTTTATTTAATGGTGACATTGGTTAACGAAATCTCGTAGGTTTCAGCTGTACATTTTAACAGTAAGGCATGTGCGTGTGTATTTACCTCCCATATTTACCTCTGAGTTCATTGTCTATGCCCATGAGGCTCTGAGCATTATTAAATCTTACATTCATTTTAAGTCTGATTATAAACTTTTATTAGAAGATGGCTTCTGCTTTCAGAAAACATAGGACTTGCTGAGACCTCCAGGTATCTGAGAACTCCCTCTATGTTAGGAAAATAGCAGACACATCAAATTCAAAAAAAAAAAAAATGAGAGGTATCTCAGTCAGAAAAAAAAATAAAAATAGTAGGTTAAAGGAAAATAATTGGGAAGGGTATAATTGTTCAGTTATTAATCTTTCAATCTATGACCTATTTATTTATCTATGATTTCGTGCATTGAAGATACAACTGGTTTGTGCTTACACACTTTTGAAAATGTATTTACAATATCTACCCTCCTTTTGCACTCATTTACCAATTTGGTTGATTTTGTTTGTTTATTAGTTTGTTTTTATTTAGCACTCAAGTGATTCACATAGCTGGTAATGTTAGAGCTGGGTTCAAACACAGATGTTTCTGGCTCTTGCTGCTGATTGAACAGAGCGATTTCACATAAGAAATGCAGAGCTACTCTTCCCCAAAAGACAAAACAAATATAGGAGGGCATATTTAGCAAGGATGGAAATGAAGGGAAAAAAAGGCATTACTTAAAAAGATTTAGGTAAGCTTTTAAAGAAGTGAAAAACTTTTTTAAAGTTTCTAAGTTTGTACAATTGCAATAATTCAAACTCTTGATCTCTCTCTCATATATATATATATATATATATATATATATATGACACATATATACCCATATATACATATATATACTTATATATACACACTCTCATATATATGTATATATACGTATATATATGTATATATACGTATATATACATATATACACACATATATATGTGTGTATGCACACAAACATACACAGAGAGAGAGAGAGAGAGAGAGAGAGAGAGAGAGAGAGAGAGAGAGAGGGAGTGTAAGAGAGTAGGGATTTTGCTCGGAAAATACTTCTATAATATAAACAGAATGCAGAAATCTGCCTGGGACTATTAAAATATAAGAAGATGTTCTAATTCTGATCATTGATAGGAAAGCTCTACTACTTGAGACACTTTTGAAGGTAATAAAATACTAATTATAATAAAAATATTTTTGTTTCATTTGAGTGTTCCTATATATATATATATATATATATATACATATATACATGTGTATATATATATGTGTGTGTATGTATATATGTGTGTGTATGTATATATATGTGTGTGTGTGTATATATGTGTGTGTATGTGTGTGTGTATGTGTGTATATATATATATATATATATATATATATATATATATATATATAACCAAATATGGCCAAATATGGCCAAAATAAAGTGAAGCCAAAATGGGCAAAGCATTAAAAAGCCTTCAGGTGGCTCTGATTGCCAGGGGAACCTGGCCTGTGTGCCCCAATATTGGCAGACTTCCTATAAAATAGATAGGAAAAATAAACTACTAAAATGCTGTACACTACACTGATTTAAAGCACATGTTATTAAACTTACTAGCACTTTATTAGCAATTCTGCTCAAGGCAGACACTATGCTTACAGGTAAAGCACATTTAACACTGGAAAATGTGTTTTCAGTGATTTTTATTGGTTAATGCTATGAAGCATTGTGTGTGGTAGGTGGTTTGTTATTTCCATCACTTATACTAAAAAGCCCAGCGGTAAATAGTGATCAACTCACTTTCTTGTGGATCTAACAACAGACATCAACCTACAATGAGTGTATAGCTGAAAGAAGCAGTTATATTTGCTTAAGACCCTAGGTGCAGCCATAAGAAAGCCAAAGTTCAGTCAACTCTCAATCACTTCACTCACCAGGTATTGTTAAATGTCCCCAAGTAGATGAAGAAGCAAGTTAATCTCTTCCCAAAGAGAATATACAACCCAGAGTAAAAGATAGAATCTACATTTTATAAATAATTGATTATTAACTAATATAGTTAACTCTGGTAAGTGGTATGTAGGCAATGTTATGTAAAACAGAGTAACCAAAATAGCTCACCTTCTTCAAGACGCTTTACTAATATCTGTCAGCAAATTGCCATAATAAATATTCAAGTCCCCTTTATATCTTTGGCATGAAAGTGTCCTGTTAACTATTGAAGGTGTGCAATCTGCACATGTTTGTAGAGGCTCTAAAGATCAGATGTCAGTGAACCTTACTCAGCACAAAAACATCAAGGAAGTCCTTCCTGATGAAGTGGCATTGAAGCTGACATTTAAAGATTGTGTGGTAGTTTTCTAAATGAACAGGCAGAAAAGGACCATTCTAGGCAAGGGACAGCATATGTGAAGGACATGGAAATAATAGAGCACATTTGTAGAACTGAGGGGAGGCAAAGTTACCTGAGCCTGGTGCCCAAGGGAAGCATGGCACAAGATAAAATGGCAGTCAAGGCCCAGATCACACTAGGCCCTAACAAATATGTTAAAGATTTTGGATTTCAGCCTAAGGGTAATAGAGCTCCACTGAAAGATCTTGGGCAGGAAAATGATAAGTTCTAATTTGGGATTTTTGAAACATTTATTTGTAGAATGTATTGGAGGGAAAAATAGCAGATGTAAGAAGCTCCATATTGAATCAACTTCATGCACTTTTAGAACAATGGACAACTGTCCACACATTCATGGGGACCGTTAGTCCATGCCAAAATGTCCTTGAAATTTTGTCTTGTCAAAAACATCCATAAGCATATTTGTTCCACGTCAAATGGTCCTTGACATTTGGTCCTGTCAAAAATGTCCATGTTTAGAAAACATCTTTAAGTTCAGATAGCCCATAAAGTTTATTTACACTCTGGTTTATAGAATTAATACATTAAAAACCTATCATATTTTATTGGTCTAATGTGTTGTGGTAGAATCGTCAATAATAATCTTTCTCGCCTTGTTAGCCTAGCTGTTAATGGCACAATGGGTTAAGTAGATGACCAAATGTCTTTATGAACATTTTGGACAAGACCAAATATGACCAAATATCAAAACCTTTGTCATGGACCAAATGTGTCACCGTAAATGTTTTGGACAGGACCAAATGTAAGGGCACTATTATAACAAAAAGGCATCTTAACATGCCACACACCTGCATATTACATAAATGAGGGGTAAAATGAGGACTTTCCCATGGTCATTGAGCTAGGGCATAAATCTAAAATTTTTTACATTTTACCACAGATTTGAAAATTCAGTGCCACTCCCATGTCAGGCAGTAAGTTGTGGAGTGAGAGAAATAATCACAGCACAAAGCAATAAATGGCATAAAAAATGTACAGGCACAATTAATCCAAAGGAGATCAGAATGAGCCCTGGTAATAGAGGAAAAGGTAGGGACTGAAATTTGAGCAAGAAGTTACTAGGAAGAAAAGGCATGGAAGCACATGCATAAACATGTGAAGCCCTGACACATAGTTGTGTTTTTGCAGCATTAACAGCACCAGTGGTGCTAAGGTGAAAGCCAGGTGGAGAATGGAAGGAGACAAAAATAGAGAGTCAAAAGGTTAAGTGGTGTACAGAGAGTCTGTACCGGGGTGTGGGTAGATTCCTCAGTGGAAGTAATGGTTTATGGATTTGAAGAGGGTGCATTTGGAGAGAGAACAGTGGTAACGCTATTCTAATGGGCTAGGTGAGCAATGATTCAACCCTAATGCAAGGCAATTACTGCGGAAAAAAAGAGAGGAGATGATAGTTTTGAGAACCATTTAGGAAATTAAATTGGCAAGACTTGTGGTTTGAATGCATATGGAAATTAAGGAGAAGGAAGAGCCTAGAAGTACTTTAAGTTTATGCTTGGGTGACCAAGTAAATGACAGTGCCATTAACTGAAATAGGAAATATAGGAAGATTAGGGGAGAACATAATGAGCTCGAGTTTTGTGGGGCTATATCTGTGAGGCACTTATTTGTGTACATGGTATAGGACCATCTAATGCTGGAGAAATTTGGTGATGGAGAGACAAAGGCAGTTGGAGCTATGGAGGGGAATAAGGGTACCTGCTGGAGCCCGCCGGCTAAGATCAAACAGTTCCTGAGAGGGAGAGTAAGGATTGAGAAAAGAGAGAGACAGAGAGAGAGACAGAGAGATAAAGTGGGGAGGGCTAACAGTAAATACTGCACCCAGAGTCCATTTAGCACAGCATATATATACCCTTGGAGAATCAACATCCACACATATGCAAATGATCACTGACCTTTACTTAAGTTCTGGCAAAACATCCTTGTTCCTGTTTTTGTCTTATTCCCAGGGGCAAGAAACATTCAACATTAAGCCAAACTTCCTCCTTCACTAAGGACCTATCCATTAAGCCAAACTTCCTCCTTCAGTAAAGGAGCCCACCCGCTCTGCAAACTTCTAGCTTGCAGGCAACTCTAACCCTGTTTGCAGGGCATTCATCAAGAATGGCTCCCAACAGGTAGCAAGGTGAGAATGGAAAGAAAATGAAGCAAATGAGAAAATGCTGCAGAAACCTTACCATTTAATAGGGATCTAGCAAAGAAGACTGATAATAGGTGTACATGAAGGAGAAAAAAGAGAAGCAGACTCAGAAATTAAGAAAGGAGAGAATTTCAAGAAGTAGAGGTAATCGCTAGTATCTACCTGCCAAATATGTAAATAAGATATTAGACAAAGAGAAAATCACTGCAGTCCAGCATTGGATATGATTAAATTATTTATATTTAATCAGTAGAACAGAAATGAACAGACAATAAAACAATGAAGCCCCACTTGATGATACTAGAGTTCTCTGTTGAAGGAACTCTTTTGCTGGGAGAGAGTGTTATGTTAGGTGGCTATTGTAAAAGACACTTGCCTTTCTCTGCCCTACCCCAAGGCCATTTCTCACATTATATCACACTGTGGGAACAGAAAGACCCACCCATCTGGGCTGGTTTCTGGGTAGGAGACCTGTGCACTCCTGGGCTTGGGGGTTCCTCTCTGTATTAGACAAAGTCCCAGGCTTCCAGCTTATGTGATGTTTGGAGGCAAGGATTCAGCCCTGGGGCATGAAGACATAAGCTCCTCTGATTCCTTAGAAACACATGGATATTCTGTTTGTCCCCCACACATCCACTCTCTACCTTTTCCATCCTGCTCTGTGTCTGGAAGGTAGGGTTCGTGTATGGGAGGCACGCCAGCAAGAGAACATAGGGGAGGTGGTGAGTAGAGTCTAATTTTTGTACCAGTGCCTGCCCATCAGAGCTCTAGGTGTCCTACTGAAGGGAAAAGCTCCTATCTAACAGCCCACCCTATATGGCTACCCTCTCAAAGTGCCAAGAATTCCTCTTTTTTTCTTGCCCATTCAGGCCAAGAAGGAGAACTCTTTATCTCCCTCCTGCTTTTCTCACTGGGATACCAAATTCATCCTTTGTGAGTCCCTTTAGCTCTTCCCACACCTTATAAATATCCCTTCATTAAACTCTTGGTTACTGAGTTTAAGGTGTTTGTCTGTCTTCTCTCAGAATCCATATTCTCTAATTCATGAGGAATCTTTGCTAGTTGTACTCACTCTGCTGCAAGTAGAGAGATGGGGAATCACAATTCATACATTGCCCTGATAACACTGAGCCCAAATTCATAGAGAAGGAAGTTGGTTGTGACTTTCTTTAAGCTAATTTTGAAAGATTACACTTTTGTGTTTGAACTCCTGTCTTCCCGAATTCCCTAACTGAATCTGAAAAGGTGCTGTGTTGCCCAACCTTGATTATTTAGGGAAGAGCTTGCCTTTGAATTGTCTTGGAATGGATGAAATAATTCATTAGTGCCACAAAACAACATCAACATGGAAGCCCCTCAAGCAGAGGTTCCCTTACCCTTTTAATCATCAGTATTGAGTATGTTTCCACTAAAGTTAAAATGTAGTCACTTCCACAACATATGGGGTCACATATGTTGAAGCCACGTTTTGTCGCAGCTGATTGAACTCTAGGTGCACTATTCGCAGAAAGTCAAAGGTTTTCACGTGGTTCCTAGTGATACCATCTCTCCCAAAATTTTATTTGTCTAAATGCTTTGCAGAAACTTATTAGAATTTCAAGGGATTCTTTTATTCTTTTTTCTTCGCTTGCTTTATTTTCTATTATAACAATAAGGGTCACCTATTCCTAGCTTAGCAAAATATATACCTTATATTAATGGTTGCTAAGACTTCTAGGAATTATGCTATCTTTCTCAGTGTTTGTATGCTGCTTATGTGGCTTAGAAAAGGCATATTAAGGGAGGATCCCCCCTGAGGATCTTTTTCATAAACATTTTTTAAACTCATGGTTCCACCACTGATACAATTCACCCTACATGAGTCTAGAAGAGAGGACAATGCCTCCCTACTTCCATATTCAACTGCCCCACTCTACTTGAAAATACTGGTTTGGAGTGTAGCTGAAGAGACCTCAATTCTCCATCTTTTGAGAACTGAATCAAAAAGGCCATTTTTTAAAACACGAGTACATAATTTAAGTGTTGTTCATAATTCACATAATTGTCTCATGATTTCATTTATGTATAAAAACATGAATTTCAAGGGAGATCAATCTTTTGGAATCTTTTGGAATAATTGTAACTACTGATTCAAAACCCAGCAAGAGAGAACATTTAGGGCAGGTTTACAAAAGCACAACAGCTGAGGGATTTACCAACTGCTCATTTGTAAGACAACTGGTTTCCCAAGAACTGAGGTTCCTTGGCTTCTGAAGAGCTGCTTCCTGTCTTTCTCTTGAATAGCCAGGAAAGGCTGTGCCAACCCCTAGGAGTATAACCCATCACCCCACAGACGCAGTCCGCCTCCTCCCTGCTCACTAGATTCACCTGACCTCAGCAAACTCACTGTCCTGCAGACAAAGATGAAAAGCATTTTAATTGAAAAAATATTCATAATTATATTCTTATTGATATCTCCAATATAGTATCTGACATCTAAAAAAAATATATTGACTGAATGAATTAGGAATAATGGGAGCTTCTATGTTACATTTCATAGTAAAGAAGCAAAAGTGGATGAATGGACTTGCAACCAGAGAAGGTGCTGGTAAGAGGTTAGCATGTGTTTGAAGGGTAGCATTAACTTTGGACAGGGATTATATCTGATTTACCAACTTTAATAGTGTTTCCTTTTTCATATATACTTCTTAAAGCAAAATTATGAGCAAAGTGATAGAACTCAAGGAGTAATAAGTCTACAGAAAATAAACTGATGGATTCCTTTGAATCTTACATAACATTGTGTACATTTAAGATCAATAAGCTCACTGAACTTAACAAAACTTAAGAGTACATGACTGTAAAGAGTTCCTACTCAGAATAAAACTTTGTATTTGAAGGCAGTGCTTGCCAAAAATGTTACTTGTTTTGCGATAAATTTCACAATTATTCAGTTACCACTTAGAGTTTAGAAACATAATCTCCTTGAATGGAGAAGCTACAATAGTTCATCACATCTAATAATACCATTTCTGACTGACTCCTTTGTCTTATAAGAAAAAAGATCTCCAGTTTCTAGCATTTTTACAGGATGTGCCATTAAAATTAAAAGCTTTAGACTTCACAAAAGAGTGATATTTAACAAGAAGATCAAAACCTAGTTCTATAAACTACCAAAAAAAAGAGGAGGGGGTTTAAATAAACTACTCTAGGAGAGATAATTACAAGAATATTTCAGGTCACACAGAGGTGAATTCTGTTAAATTTTATTTCTGATTTCTCATTTCTGCCCCCAGTTTAACAAAATGTGAAAACAAGGACATTTGAACACCAGAAGTTGTGGCTGCAACAAAATATTACTTTTGGTAAAAAGATAAAAGTAAATTAAAAGAGAACTCGTGTATAAATATTTTCAATAATACAGCATAATTTGAAGCCAGTTTTACTTCAAAGGAACTGTTTTATTCTGATTTTAGAATCTGTACAGCATATTAAAACATCCTTTTGTGCTGATAGCTAGTGATGCTATCATAAAGTAGTACAAGTCTTTTGTTTGTGTCAAAGTACTTTATATGATAATATCTCATTTGGTCATGATAACTTCTTTGTCCTTTTTGCTGAATAACTATGACCATCTCTATTTTGTAATTTAACCAGATTCCAAGGGGTTAAGCCATATAACCATGATTATTTAATAAGTGGAAGAACCAGGAATAGACTAATTCTTTTGCATCCCACCCAGTGATCTCTTCACCTCCCCAGGTTGCACAAAAATTTTAGTTTCAATGAAAGTAGAGATGAGTCATCATGGTAAAATTAAAATGTAAGAAGAATGTCAAGTGTTTGCTTTAACACTAAAGCATGAACTGTGGCTTCATTGTCTACTGTGCAAGAGCTAGTTAATATATTTTATAAAACAGAGACAAATGGTCATAGTGAAAATCATTTTGAAAAAATATATCAATGTTAGTACGTTAAATACTCTATAAAAGGGGTATATTTAGACAACTAAAGAAAATAGAAGGAAACTGATCAGTTCCACAGCCAATGCAAAGAAAGATACTGAATAAATCAATACTGCAAATTTGTTTATTTGGAGAAAGTAATTGATATGAATAGGTATGAATAAGAATTGATATGAATGACACATGTGAAAGTAACACTCAGAATTATATTACAATTTATCGTTTAGTTAGGAAACAAGAAAATATTTTTATAGTTCAAAATTGACTAAGTTTTTAAAATTGATTTTAAAAGATTATTACTTGCTTTAGCAATATGTTCACATGAACCAAAAAACAGAACTGTTTACAAAGGTATGGAGAAGTTTTGCTCTCTCCCAACCTATCTCTATCTTCTCCATTCTACCCCCGTCTCATATAAGTGAAGGGTTTTTTTGAGGCTTATTTGTATGTGGTTCCTTTATGTAAATACAATTAAATTGCTTTTTCTACTTTTTTATACAAAAATATTCATTGTTCTGTACCATGTATTTTTCACATAGCAGTATACACTGGAGATAGAGATATTACTAGATCAATATGTATCTTTCTCAGTCTTTAAAAAATTGTTTAACTTCTTCAGATCTTTTCAGTTTGTGATTATACCAGAGCTTGTGTAACATTCCTTTCACAAATGGAAATTTAGATTGTTTTCATCTCCTGCTATCACAACCAGTGATGCAAGAGTGGTTATATGACACTGTTTATGTCTGCAGGTATATCTGCAGGATAAGTTCCCGAAGGTGAGATGGTTTGATCAGAAGATAAATAGAGTGGTGTACTGAGATACCTGTTATAATTTTGAAAATCATTTATTGGCTATTTCAAACATATACTACTAAATGTTAAATTACATACATTTACAATTAAATAAATTATAAATAAAATTAATATTAAAAATGAATCACTTCCAATTTGTTTACTATGTTTCTTTGATAATCTATGCTTTAGAAGTTATGACTGTTATCTTTGTTTGGAGGAAATTATAAAATGAGTGCTACTGTCCATTGTTTCCTAACTCCATGTTCAGTAGAATCACATTAGTAGCTGAAATTAGCAATGATAATAGTATCTACACTTCAGAAACTGGCAAAAGCTATAAAGCAGGAATTTTTTCCCCAAAGAGCCAGTCATTAAACATTTACTCATGTACTATTCATTGATAACTTTAAGCTATTTGTAATCCATAACAACTTCATAGACTTTATTGTGGTAAACTGAAATTAATCACTTTTTAATAAGAATTGTTTTTCAGTTACAGTTGACATACAATATTATGTTAGTTTCAGGTGTATAAAATAGTGATTTGATATTTACATAACATATGATCACCTCAATAAACCTAGTACCCATCGAACACTGTAATTATTGACTATATTATTGACTATATTCCTTATGCTATATTTTGTATCCCCATGACTATTTGGTAAATAACAATTTGTACTTCTTAATTCCTTCCCATTTTTAATCCACTCTTTCCCACCTTATAACTATCAAACTGTTCTCTGTTAACTATGTGTCTGTTTCTGTTTTGTTTGTTGGTTTATTTTGTTCTTTAGATTCCACATGTAAGTGAAGTCATACGGCATTTTTTTTCTCTGTCTGACTCCACTCAGCACAATACCTTCTATGTCCATTCATGTTGCTGCAAATGGCAAGATTTCTTTATTTTTTATGGCCAATTAACATTCCATTATATACATGTACCACCTCTTCTTTATCCATTCATTCATTGATGGACATCCAGGGTCCTTCAATATCTTGGCTATTTTAAAGAATGCTGCAATAAATGTATGGATGCAATGTCCCTTCGGAGTAGTATTTTTTTTTTCAGATAAATACCCAGAAGTGGGATTACTGAGTCCTTCTTTTTCTCCTGTTACAGCATTGTTTTAAAGTCTATTTTGTCTGGTATAAGTATTGCTAGAGCTACACCAGCTTTTAGTTTGTTTCCATTTTCATGTAATATCTTTTTTCATCTCTTTACTTTTAGTTCATGTGTGTCTTTCAATCTAAATTAAATCTCTTGTACATAGCATATGTAAAGGTCCTGTTTTCTTATTCATTCAGCCATGCTATTTTTGATTGGAGCTTTTAATTCTTTTACATTTAAAGTAATTATGATACATATGTGATTTTTGACATTATTATTCTTTTTTAAATCTTTTTTCCCCCTCTTCTTAAAGAAATCTCTCTAACATTTCTTGTAATACTGGTTTGGTGGTGATGAACTCCTTTAACTTTTTCTTTTCTGAGGAGCTCTTTATCTATCCTTCAATTCTAAATGATAGTTTTATTGAGTAGAGTAATCTTGGTTGTAAGTTCTTTCTTTTCATCACTTTGAATATTTCATTCCAATCCCTCCTGGCCTGTGAAGTTTGTTAAGAAATCAACTGACAGTCTTATAGGAGTGCATTTGTAAGTAACTAACTGCTTTTCATTTGCTACTTTTAAGATTCTCTTTGTCTTTAACCTTTGGTATTTTATCATGTGTCTTGGTCTGGGCCTCTTTGGATTCATCTCATTTGGGACTCTCTGTATATCTATTTTCTTCATCAGATTAGGAAAGTTTTTCATCATTATTTCTTTAAATAGGTTTTCAAATTTTTGCTTTCTCTCTTTTTCTTCTGGCTTCCCTATGACGCTAATGTTGGTATACATTATGTTGTCCCAGAATCCTTAAACTATCCTCTTTTTTTAAAATGCTTTTTTCTTATTGCTGTTCTGATTAGGTGTTTTCTGCTACCTTGTCTTCTAAATTGCTGATTTGATCCTCAGCTTCATCAAATCTACTGTTAATTTCTCCTAAGGTGTTCTTCACTTCAGTTATTGTATTCCTCCTTTCTGACTTGATCTTTTTTATGTTTCCTTTGTTAAAGTTCTCACTGAGTTCATCTACTCTTTCCTTAAGTTCCTTGAGTGACCTTATAACAAGTGTTTTGAACTCTATATCTTGTAGATTGCTTGTCTCCATTTTGTTTAGTTTTTTTTTTTATGGAGTATTGTTTTTTCCCTTCAGACATGTTTCTTAGTCTCCTCATTTTGTCTGCCTTGTTGTGTTTGTTTCTACATATTAACTAGAGCTACTACATCTTCTAGTCTCAGTAGAGTGGCCTTATGTAGCAGGTGCCCTGTGGGGCCCAGTGGTGCAGACTCTCTGGTCACCTGAGTTGGGTGTTCCAGGGGTGTCACTTATGCATGCCTTCTTGTTGTAGTTGAGCTTTGGTTACTGTTTGCATGTGACTGAGAAGGACTGATCCTCAGGCTGATTGGTTATGATGATTGCATAGTGACTATAGTAAAGAAGCTGTCATGCAGGAGCTAACCCTATGGAGCAGGATTTACTTCAGAGGGACTCTGTTATCTGTTCAGTCTCCCCTTTGGGTATGTCATTCTTGAATGTAGCTGGGTTGTGCTTTGGCTCAGTCCAAAGCCAGCCACCAGGTATGCCAGTCCAGGGCCTCCTGGGAGGGGCCTTACTACAGGCCAAGTTAAACTGCAGCCTGTGCCTTGCCTAGGGCCACCTGAAAAGAACCACCAATCAATCCAGAGATGGCTGCCACCCATGCTGGGCTTGGAGGTTTCTTGAGGGGCCAAGCTATGAACTGAAGCTAGCTGCCACTAGTGCTGAGCTTGAGGCTGCTCAGCAAGAGGTACGGAGCATGCCAAGGCCAGATGCTGCTTGTTTGGGTTTTGTGAACCTTTGAGAGATTTTAGAAAAATCCACAGCATGAGTTAAGACAGGCCATTTGTATGGGAAAGCCACTGGAAGCAGCTTGGGTGAGCCCACAAATGGGTGAGGAGAGGCCTCAGTGCATCACCAGTATAGGGAGACCTGTGTTAGCCAGGTTAGTGACTCAGACATGTCAGCATCCTGTTTCTGCCTGTAAGGAGCAAGGAGGCCTTAAAAAAAGAATAATGAATTATGCCAGTATTTCTGTCTAGGATAAAGCTGCATCTCTAGTCCTCTTTCTGAAGCCAGACAATTTAGTTCCTTCCCATATGTCTCTGGTGCCCTTTGAGCTGCTCCAGTGCTGGAGCTCAGAGTGAGTCAGTGAGTAAGTCCATGTGAGGTCCCTTCATGAGGAATGTCTGCAACTCCAGCCCTCTTACATCTAACTCAACCACAATCTCTGCTGATTTTCACATCCAGATTTTGTGCAGATTTGTCTTCCTAGAACTGGAGCCTGGGCTGGGGAGCCAGGTATGGGGCTGGGACCCTTTGCTCCTCTGGATGTCCCTTCCAATTTTCAACCACCATGAGTGGTTGTGGGACCAGCCCATTTCATGTTTCTACCCCTACCCCACCAGTCTCAAGGTGGCTTCTTTTATATGTTCTTAGTAGTAGGACTTCTGTTCAGCTAGACTTCAGGCTATTATCAATGTTGGTTGCTCTATAATTTAGTTGTAATTTTTACATGGTTATGAGAGGAGGTAAGCACAGCATTTAACTACTTTGCCACCTTGACTCAGCTGAAATTAAACATTTCTAATTGACATCTGATTCTCACTTGCCATAGATTCATTTCTTTTATTAAGTCACCTTACTTTTTATGGCAACATAATTATTTGCATGAGTTCAATAATAATTTATTTTTCTTTTTTACCAGAATGTAATTAAAATAATCAGTGTCTTTCAGTATCAGGTTTTATAAAGTATACATTCTTATAATTTCTTATTTTGCCCAATATGAGTTCTTACTTTTTATATTTGAAACTTCTCCATTTCAAAAAGTTTATCTAATGTTTTACCAATTTTAATATTTGTTATTATTGTTTTATAGAAACAGATTTGAATTTATTTTGTTTTTACTTTTTTTACTTTCATAAACTCTGCTGATAACTTTAGTAATTCACCTCTTCTTACTTATGTTTTGTTTAATCTGTTACTACTCTTATAACCTTTTTATTTGGTAGATATTTTATTTTTAAAAAAGATAAAAATATTTAAGACCATAAATTTTCCTTATTTCTGATTTTGTTTTATTCCAAAATTTCTTTAATACAATGTTTTTATTATTTTGCTTTCAGGAAATTCTCTAATTTTGGTTTGTATTTCCTCTTTGATTAAATGAAACTTTTCTTAAATGGTATTATGAAAACATTTTCTGTGTTCTTGTTTTTAAAATTAATTTCTATTCTTATGATACTGTAAGTAAAATGCCTGAAGCAGTTGATCAAGATGGTGACATATTAGGTTCTTGAATTTTTCTTATTCTCTTCTACAACTACACATGGAGCAATTTCCTCTGAAAGAACTCAAGAAACTAGCTATGTGACTTCTATACATGGGGTCAATGAGAAAATATCTACATCAAAAAAGATAAGAAAGGTCAAGACACATAATTCCCACCTCCAGCACAGTACCATACAATTGGGAGAAAGCCACTAATTCCCATTTTCTCTCAGCAAAGCAAAGGGTTTGGACCACACAATGAGTAAGAGTACTGCCTGAAAGACAGCCTCCCCTCCGCCCCGCAAATTCTTAGTTTTATAAGTTAACAGGCTCACATCCATGAGACCTACAATACCATAGTAAACAAAAAAGCAGTTTTTAATGAGTACATAAGGTCTCACAAGGACTATCCCCCCATGATTCAGTGCAGAGGATACAAGCAAAAACAGCCATCTCTCAGGCTTTCTCTGCAAGGAGTTTAACTGCCTATTGTGCAAGGTGCTATTATTATTCCTCAATATTTTCTTTGTATATTTTGGTGCTCTTATATTGGATCTTTAGCTATTTATAACAGTTATATTCTCTTTTTAGATTTATCTCTTTATCACTATGTAATGCCCTTCTCTTTCTTTTGTTACAGCCTTCGTTTTAAAGTCTATTTTGTCTAAGTACTACTACCCCAGCTTTTCTTTAATTTCCATTTGCATAAAGTATCTTTTATTATCTCTTCACTTTCATTCTGTGCGTGTATTTTTCAATCTGAAATGGGTCTCTTGTAGACAGCATATGTATGGATCTTTTCTTAAAATTCATTCAGCCACCCTATGTCTTTTCATTGGAGTATTAGTCTATTTGCACTTAAAGTAATTATTGATAGGTATGTAGTTATTGCCATTTTATTAAATGTTTTTTTATTGTTTTTGTGGTGCTTCTGTTCTACTTTTGCAGTCTTCTCTAATATGTTGATGACTTTCTATAGTATTATATTTAGATTTCTTTTTCTTTATTTTTTGTATATCTCTTATAGGCTTTTGGTTTGTGGTTATCACGTGCTTCATATATACCAAGCTGTGCATATAGTAGACTATTTCAAATTGATGGTCACTTAAGTTTGAACACATTCTAAAATCAATACTTTTTTAACTCACTCCCACATTTATTATTTTGGCATTATTTTTTTGCCTTCTTCATGTATGTGTATTTGTGCATATTCCTTATTTTATTATTGTATTAACACATAATTTTTCTACTTTTGTCTTTTAACTTTTGTGCTGGCTTTATAATTGATTGATGCACTACTTTTACTGTTTGCCTTTGTCAGTAAGATTTTTTTCCTTTTCTATATTTTGTTATCTTTAGTTTTTGCCTTTCTTCTACTTAAATAAGTTTCTTTAACATTTCTCATAATGCTGGTTTAATTGTGATTAAATCCTTTATTTTTTGCTTGTCTGGGAAAAATCTTTATCTCTCCCAAATGATAACCTCTGGGTAATCTTGGTTGTAGATTTTTTTCCCCTTTCATCACTTTGACTATTTCATGCTAATCCCTTCTAGTTTGCAAAGTATTTGTTGAAAAATCAGCTGATCATCTTGTAGAAATGTTCTTGTTCATAACTAGCTGTTTTTCTCTTGATGCTTTTAAGATTCCCTCTCTGTCTTCAACTTTTGTCATTTTAATTATGGTATCTCTTGCTGTGGGCCTTTTTGGGTTCATCTCATTTGGAATTCTCTGCATTTCCTGTACTTTTATGTCTATTTTCTTCACCAGGTTAGGGAAGTTTTCAGTCAGTATTTCTTCAGATAGGTATTTAATCCCTTTCTCTTTTTCTTCTCTTTCTGGGACCTTTATGATGTAAATGTGGTATACTTGATGTTGTCCCACAGGTTCCTTAAATTATCTTTATTTATTTTTATTCTATTTTCTTTTTGTTGTTCCAATCAAGTGTTTTTTTTGCTACCTTGCCTTACACATGGCTGATTTAATCCTCTACTTTATTTTATCTGATGATGATTCCTTGTAATGTATTTTTTTTCATTTTAATTATTATATTCTTCAGTTCTGATTGGTTATTTTAATATTTTTTAACTCTTTGTGAAAGTACTCATTGAATTCATCTATTCTTCTCTCCAGTTCATTGAGCATCCCTGTAACCAGTGTTTTGAACTCTTTACCTGGTAGGCTGCTTGTTTCCATATATTTAATTCTTTTTCTGGAGTTTTGTCCTATTCTTTCATTTGGCACATATTTCTTTGTCTCCTCATTTTGTCTGCCTCTCTGTGTTTGTTTCTATATACTAGGTAGATCTGTTGTGTGTCCCAATCTTGAAAAAAGTGCCTTATGTAGAAGATATGCTGTTGGGCCCAATGGCACAGTCCCCGCAATCATCTGAGCTTGAGTTATTAGGAGTGTTCCAGTATGGGTTGCATGTGCCCTCCTATTAAGGTTGGACCTCATTTGCTGCTGGTACAATTGTGGATCGGGTTGACCCTCAGACTGACTGGCTATTATGGCTAACCATGACTACAGCAGATGGCTCTGGTGCCAACCGAGGCTACCCATCAGGTATATTGCTTGTGAAGCTGTTTGAATAGAGATCTGGTGCAGTTTGAAGCTGGTCACCACATGTGTTGGGTCTGAAGCTTCTTGGGAGGGCTTTGGTACAGGCCAATGTCAGCTGCACCCTGTGCTAGGCTTGGGGCTCCTTAGTTGCATCTAGGATATGAGATGAGGTCCTCAGCCACTTGTGCTGGATTTGGGACCACTTAGTTGGAGCTACAATGTGAGTCAAGTTCAGCCACTACTTGTGTGCCAGGCTTGGGACCATTTGGTGGGTCCTGCAATGTAAGCCAAGGCCAGCAGCCACTTGTACAGGACTGGGGTCACTTGGTGGGAGCTACAATGCATGCTGAGGCCAGCTGCTGCTTGTGTGGGATCTGCAAGCCTTTGAGTAAGTCTTCAGCAGACCATTTATGTAGAGGAGCCACTAGAAATGCTTGGGCAGGGCAAGCAAGTTGGGTGACTGGGGTCTCAGGAAGACACTAGAATGAGACTAATAGTGTTAGCCAAGTTAATAGAGAGTGACAGATTTTAAGCCAGCTAGATAAGAGAAAAGCTCAACAAAGGGGCAATGGTGTTTGCCAGTGCTTCTGTCCCTGGAGAGTTCCCCCAGTTCTTCCTCATCCAGCCTTTGCCCTTAATTCAGTCAATTTATTTTATGCCTGTATATCCCTGGTGCTGCTTGAGTTGCTGCCCCTGCTCTGGAGCTTAGAGTTTTTGTGCAAACCTCATCTCATCCTC
This sequence comes from Macroglossus sobrinus, assembly GCA_004027375.1. Classification (NCBI taxonomy): domain Eukaryota; kingdom Metazoa; phylum Chordata; class Mammalia; order Chiroptera; family Pteropodidae; genus Macroglossus; species Macroglossus sobrinus. The sequence goes on from PVKZ01003097.1 coordinate 25,920, forward strand.
CTGCAGCACTTTATCCTCTCAGACATAATCCCCGTTGGGTTTTGAAGACAGATATTATGAGAACTCGTTTTCTCAGCACAAGTGCCTCAGGTTGAGAAGCCTGGTGTGGGACTGGAATCCCGCATTCCTCAGTGAGGATCTTCGTAGCCAAGCTATCCCTCCCATACTTAATTGACACACTGAGGTATGGGAACTGCCCATTCTGTGTCTCCTCTCCTTCTATGTATCTAATGTGGTTTCTTTTTTATATCTTTAGTAATAGGAATTCTGTTTAGCTTAAGTTTAGGTGTTTCTCAGTGATGATTATTCTATAATTTAGTTGTAATTTTGATATGATTGTGAGAGGTGGTGAGTTCAGAGTTTACTTACTCTGTCATCTTGACTCCGCCCCACAGAAAATATATAAAAATGTTTTACAGTTCTTATAATAATGCTACTTCTTTTAAGCTACATTGAATCTTCATTCAGCACAGTGTTCACTTAGAGGTAGAACCCATGCACATTCTGTAGTGCATGTAGTAAAATGTTTGAAAGCACTTGTGATAAAGATGTCTCAAGTAAGCTACTAGGCTACTTGCACACAGTGTTTATTAATTTTTAGAGATTTGAGTGCCTACGTATTGTGTCATGTATGTAGTAAAATGTTTAACAACACTTGTGATTTAGCTATTTCTTCCATACTATATTGAAATTTTGTTCAGTACATGTTCTTCAGTGAATAGAACACATACACATTCTTTACAGCATATAGTAAATTGTTTGAAAGCACTTGTAATAAAGATGTTACAAATACCTTCTGGTACACTGTATTCAGCACAGTATTCTTTCATTAAATATAATATATACTTATACTATAATGCATGTAGGATAATGTTTAACAACACTTGTAATAAAGATGTCTTTTAGATATATCATAAAACTTTATTCAGCACAGTGTTCTTTCAGTGAATGAAACATACACATTCTGAAATGTATGTAATAAATCGTTTAAAAGTACTTGTAATAAAAATGTTTTAAATAATCTATCTGTACAGTGTGTTTAGCACAGTGTTGTTTCAGTGAATGGAATACAACTATTATTTCATGCATATAAAAGTATGTTTAACAACACATGTAATAAAGATGTTTCTTCCAACTTATACTGAAACTTCGTTCAGCACAGTGTTTTCAGTGAATAGAACTCATACCCATTCTGCAAAGCATGTATAAAAGTATTTGAAAGCACTTTTATTAAAGAAGTTCTATAGGAGTTTTTGGAACACTGTGTTCAGCATAATGTTCCTTCAGTAAATGGAATTCTAACATATTTTGTAATGCATACAGAATTCTCAAAAACATTTGCAATAAAGCTATTTCTTTCACAATACTTTGAATCATCATTCAGTAGAGTGTTTATTTAGTAAATGGTACTCATCCACACTTTTTAAAGTATGCATTACAGTGTTTTATTTTTTAAAATTTCACTTAGCATAATGCCCTCTATGTCCAGTCATGTAGTTGCAAGCAGCAAAATTTCATGTTTTATGGCTGAGTAACATTTCAGTGTATATATGTACCAGCTCTTCTTTATCCATCTATCAGTGAATGCCTACGCTGCTTCCATACTTTGGCTATTATAAATAATGCTGCTAGAAACATAGGGGTACGTATATCTTTTCAAATTAGTGTTTTGGATTTTTTGGATAAATACCCAGAAGTGGAATTGCTGGGTCATATAGTAACTCTATTTTCAAATTTTGGGGGAACCTCCATAATCTTTTCCATAGTGGCTACACCAATTTACAATCTCACCAATAGTGAATAAGGGTGCCCTTTTCTGCACATTCATGTTGATTTATTGATAATATTCTGACACATATGAGGTGATATCTCATTGTTTTCTTAATTTTCACTTCTTTGATAATTAGTGACATTGAGCATCTTTTTATATGTCTATTGGCCATCTGTATGTCCTCTTTGAAGAAATGTATATTTACATCTTCTGCCGATTTTTTAATCATATTGTCTATTTTTTTGCTGTTGAGTTGTATGAATTCTGTATATGCTTTGGATATTAACCCCTTATCAGGTATTTATTTGCAAATACCTTCTACCATTCAGTAGGTTGTTTTTATTTATTTATTTTTTTAGTGGTGGTGGTTTCCTTTGCTGTGCAAAAGCTTTTAAGTTTTATGTAATCTCATTTGCTTATTTTTGTTTTTGTTGTCTTTACTTTAAGAGACATATCAAAACAAAATTGCTAAGATCAGTGTCAAAGAGATATTTGCCCATGTTTTCTTCTAGGAGTTTTATGGTTTCGGGTCATACATTTAAGGCCTTAATCATTTAGAGTTTATTTGCATATATGGTGTAAAATATTCTAGATTTATTTTTTACATATATCTGTCCAGTTTTTCCCTCACCATTTGTGAAAGAGACTATCTTTACCCCAGTGTATATTCTTGTCTTCAACTGTCATAGATTAATTGACCGCATAAGTGTGGTTTATTTCTGGGCTCTCTATTCTGTTCCATTGGTCTTTGTGTTTAGTTTTATGTCAATACTGTGCTGCTTTGATTACAATAGCCTTGTAGTATAGTTTAATATCAGGTACCATGATGCCTCCATCTTTGTTCTTCTTTCTCAATATTGCTTTGGCTATTCAGTCTTTTGTGGTTCCATGTAAATTTTAGTTTTATATATGTGTAATATCTATATAGCATATCATGTCAACTGCAAATAACATTTTTCCTTTTTCCCTTTTTTTTACAATTTAGATTTTTTTTTATCTCATTATCTTGTCTGATTGCTGCGGTTAGGCCTTCCAATACTATGTTGAATCAAACTGGTGAAAAGAGTCATCTTTGTCTTGTTCTTTATTTTTTAAAAAAGCACTTTGCTGAGATATTTTTAATCATAAATAGATGTTGAATTTTGTCAAATGCTTTTTTCTGCTTCAGTTGATATTATCATATGATTTTTATTCTTCACTTCGCTTATGTTGTGTATCATTTTATTTGATTTGCAGATATTGAACCAATTTTGTATTTCTAAAACAGATCCCACTTGAACATGGTGTATAATCTTTTTTAATATATTGATGAATACTGTTGGCTAACATTTTTGGAGGAATTTTTGCATCTATGTTTATCAAGGATATTGGCTGGTAATTTTTTTTTCGTGTCTTTTCTGGTTTTGATATCAGGGTAATGCTAACATTTAAAAATGAGTTTGGGAGCCTTCTCTCCTCTTTAATTGTTTTGAATAGTTTGAGAAGGATGAGTGTTAATTGATCTTTGAATATTTAGTAGAATTCAACTGTAAAGCCATCAGTCCAGGACTTTTGTTAGTTGGGAGTTTTTTAATTACTGATTTGATGTCATTACTAGTAATCAGTCTGTTTAGATTTTCTATTTCTTCCTCATTCACTTTGGAAGATTGTATGTTTCTACGTATTTATTCACTTCTTCCAGGTTGTCCTTTGTACTACTGTGGTGTCAGTTGTCACTTCTCTTTCATCTCTGATTTTATTTATTTGGGATCTCTTTCTTTTGTTCTTGATTAGTTTGGCTAAAGGCTTACCAATTTTGTTTATCTTTTCAAAGAATGAGCTCTTGGTTTCATTGATCTTTATTTTTTTAGTCTCTATTCTATTTATTTTTACTTTGATATTTATTATTTTCTTCCATTTATGTTCTTCTATTTGTTCCTCTTCACATAGTTCTTTTAGTTGTGAGGTTAGATTGTTTACTAGAGACTTTTTTGTTTCTTTAGGTAGGTCTGTATCGCTGTGTATTTCCCTCTTAGAACTGGTTTAGTTGTGTCCCATAGATTTTGCATTATTATGTTTTCATTTTCATTTGTCTCAGTATATCTTTTGATTTCCTCTTTGATCTCATTGTTAAGTTGATTGTTGGTTAAATTTTATTTCTTAGTAGCAATCTGTATTTTATAATTATCTGCTTTAAAGATCTTTTTCATTGTTTTTTCAATTCTTTAAATACAATTATCTGAAGTTTTTTTTTTAATTTATCTTGCTGAGGATATTCTGTGTTCTTCTTGATTATAAATTGTATGTCTTCCATCAATTCTTAAACTTATCAGTCATTTGTCCTTAAGCACTTCCTCTTATCTTTCTCTATTCTTTTCTTCTGGAATATTGAAATGTTTTTATTCTCTATGGCTCTTAATTTCTTTGACATATTTTCTTTTTCCTTATCTCAGAGCTGTGTTTTATAGGTACTTTCAAATCAGTTTTTTAATTTACTAATTCCATCTAAACCATATCTAATTGCTGTTTTACTATCCACTAAGTATTTAATTTTAATGATTGTATTTGTATATCTAAAGTTTATATTCTATCATTTTTCAAATCTGCTTTTTCTTATTTGATAATATATAGTTTCTTACTAGTATTTTTTATTTCCTTCTTCAGTTATTAAAAAATTTCTATATAGTTGACCCTTGAACAATATGGGTTTGAATTGAGTGGGTTATATGCAATTTTTTTCAATAAATATACAGTAGCCCTCCTATGCCTGAGTTTTGCAGCAGATTCAACCAACCATGGATCAAAACCAGTATTTTAGATCCAAATTTTAGAATAAATGGATATAGGAGACTGTCTATATATGTTGTTCTATGCCATTTTTCATAAGGGACTTGAGTATCCACAGATTTTGGTATCCAGAGGGATTGGATTCTAGAACCAATTCCCTGTGGATACTAAGAGACAACTGTAGTTAAGGTTTTGGGGTGTCAAAAGTTATATGCAGATTTTTAACTGTATGGGGATCAGTTTCCCTAACCCCCACGTTGTTCAAGAGTTGACTGTATTGTTTTTTAAATGTTCTCTGTCTAATAATTCCAAAGTCCATGTTCCTCAGTGTGTCACTATACTGTTGTCTCCACTGTAGGTATTCTGTTATTTTGATTGTGAGGGCATGCTAGCAGAACTTAATTGAGGGTAATTCTGAAGAAGGCTGAATTGAAAGTATTTTAATCATATTTTTTTCTTCTACAAATATCTGAGACACTGTCATTCTGAGGATATTCCTTAGATTGTAATTATTTAAACCACAAATGTAATAATTTAAATTCCAAATATATATATAAGGGTATCTTCATGGTTACAAATTCTCCAGAGAAAAAAACTGTATTTTTCAACCTAGAGCTATGAGAAAATACAAGTAAGTTATTCTGTCAGCAGCTCTTGCCAGATGGTAGTTTTCTTCTAGTCCAAGGCACTTCTCTATCCTTCTGCCCTGAGTACTACTTCTTCCTGAAGACACTCGTTCTGTTGCAGACAGTTGGAAGGTTGTGCTGAGTGAATGGGCAGATGTTGAATAATCTAAGTGCTCTGGCTTTGGTACCCCAATTAATCACCTCCATCAGGGGTCATTGGTCTTCTTCTACTTTCCTTTCTATGACCCCTGGGTCCAGCTCTCATCTGGTGGCATTCCTACACTTATAGCTATGCTCTGCTCTCTTACACATCCTCAGCTGTTCTCTTTCTTCTTGACCCGATTATATCCACATCAGTATTTCAGAGATGAAAATCTCTTTCAGATGAAAATTCCTATTTTTGAGCAAAGCTTTGTATTTACTTTCTACAAAATGCATAGTTTATATTGTTTGGTTTAGGGAGGAAAGACCAGTTTATGCTCAACTCACCATCTTTCAACTAAAATAACATTTTATATAACTGACCAATTATGTTTAGTGTATGCTGTATAACATGTCTAGGACCCAAATAATGAAGTTAGTCACATTTATAAGTAAAAATGTAGGGAATAAATATAATATGAGAGGAAATGAAGTCTTGGGTGGAAAACATACTGAACTGGAGTGATAAAACTTGGATTCTACTCTTTGTCCAGTTGCTAATAAATTGTGCCCTTCCTTGAGAAGGGTGAATTTAATTATATGTTCCCCAATATAACATCTCTTTCTAAACTTTTATATATTTTAGTTAATTGGAAAATGTATGTAGGTATGCTATGTACTTATGTGAGGATCCTTATATATGAGGAAGAATGTGCTAACAAATCTTTATTATACAGAGAAATATAAAAACCATAGAACTTCATATGAAATCTTTTTCAGATTTGAAAAAAAAATTTAAATTCTTACATTATATTTCAACATATTTCCAAATATTTTCATCATGCTTGCTCAAATATAACAGATTACCTAGTGGTAATATATGTGGCAAAATATAACTGGACATAAAACTAATAAATATTTATTCTTTTTTATGAGTGTGCCAAATAAGCAAGAAAGACTAAAGGTCTTATGTCTGATAGTTGATAGGAATAGAAAAGGCAAAGCTACTATGATTTGCTCTTTATCTGATATCATTTCAGCTCACCACTTTGCTCAGTTTTCTGTTCTGAAAACCAGCTTCCATCACGTGTAACCTGAGGGCACCTCACTTCAGTTACACCATTGCAACTCTTGCTTTCTGCCATAATGTTTTAGCTATTGTTTTGTGGGAGCCCTGTAGGACTCTGTTCAATCATTCTGACAGAAGTACTTATATAGAAGTATGAGGGATTTAACAGCCCTAAAACAATTCTTCTCCACTGAGAAGTGAAGCCATTTGATAAATGCTCTCAATTGCTACATCTCAGATGGATGTTTCTGTTCATTACGTGAAGTTCTTTAGAGATTTCTCAGCAGGAACCCTGTTGCCCAGGGTTCAGAACCCTGTTGCCCAGGATTCAGAACCCTGTTATGAACTAATGCTTCTTCAGTTGATTTACCCTTCCTCTCCATTTTTTCTTCCCTGTCCTCCATCTCCACTTTCCAAAATATTTAGCCTTCATGCAAGCTGTAGTAGATGCTGCGATGTTTCACACAGCACTCCTGCAAGGATGAAGGCACTCATGTACCAGGTATTGAAATCATTGCTTATTAGCAGGCATTGCTCTCTGAAAATCCATTACTCAATGCTATACTACTTTCCTGAGATCAGTTAATGCCCAATAACTTTTCAATATTGGAATACAAAGGCCTAGACCCTTTGCTCCAATTTGGAATAACTCTACAAAGTCACCTTAGATTCAGAGCATTCTGTGGAATTGTCTGAGTCCTCTACTGCAATTGCATCACATTTAAACTTCTTGATGCATCCAAATTCACTGTTTCTACTTGGTTATACATGTTGACACAGAGAACACACTTACTGATAAACCAGTTCAACACAAATCTACGTCTCCGGGTCTGTTTCCAAGTTTCCAAAGATATAAGCCCCTTTCCTTTCCCAGGCTTTGTTTGGGGAAAGAAGCCAAGCAAAAACAGTTCTCTCTCTCTCTCTTTCTCTCTCTCTCTCTCTCTCTCTCTCTCTCTCTCTCTCTCTCTCTCTCTTTCTCCTCACTTCATCCAGTGTGTGTGTGGAGAAGTGGGGGGAGGGTTGTGTGTGTGCATTGGGCGATTTTAATGATCACTTATTTCCAGCAGTGTGTTCTTTAAGTTTTAATTACAGTTTCTCTGGCATAAGAATTAATCATAACAAAAGAGATATTAATTACTTTTTAAGATGGAATTCAGGACTAATCACTAAATTTTTCAAATTAAAGTATCTCAATTAGTTATTGGGTAGATGAGAAGCAGTGGAAAGAATATACATTTTGGTATGTTTTTCGTATCTATCTTATTGAAAATTATATTTTTTATCATTATTTTGGAAACTTTATAACCAATACATTATAAATTTATATTTTTCTTCAATTTTTAAGCAGTGGAGACCAGTAATTAATTTTCACCTTTGTATGCTGTATAAACTTTTTTCTCCTCTGGATATGCCTATAAATTCTTGGCCCTTGTGCATTTTAGCTGTTCTCAACTGTGTTGTTCCACTGTCAACTGATTATCTTTCATAATTGCAATTTTTAAATTAGCAGGTAATGTATCATTTTTTCAAGATAACTAATAAATTGACAGTGAAATTCAAATCTGAAAGCTGATTCATGCAGGGCCATTCATCTTTGGCACTTTAAACCACCTGCCAATGCAGAAAATTAAGTATTGTTCTTTTCTTGAGTGCAATTTTCTTCTTTTAATGATGATATAAATACAGTAATTGCAGAGAAGTAGTAAATAATAAGAAAAATGGAAATCGGACTAAATATGTAGATGTTTGTGATGGAACTGCTTTTTTTCAGCCAAGAATAATGAAAGATTAAGCAATAATGGAATGATTTTTTAGCAATATTGACAATCAATCTAGAGTACTCAGATTTCTGAGGCAATGCATTTTTCTTTAATGGAAATAAATTTAAACTGTATAATTCATTACTTCCAATACTCACTTTATTTTGCTCATATTAATATGGTGTGTGTCAAAGGAAATTAAGAAAATGCTTTGGCTATTATTTTCCTTGGGCCTCTTATATTTTATGTAAAACATCAATATCACATTTCGTAATTATAAATATCATGTTATTTAAATGATGTTTCTGGATTGAAGCTTTAATGTTAACTACTTGAGTTTTTTGAGGACACAACATACATAGTTTATTGACAAGCAGCTTGTTTGCCACCTAATGATAATTTTTTTGTTGAATACAAATAAAACAGAACAAGGTCAGACCCAATCGAAGTTCCAAAATATATTACAAATTACTTCTTTCCATATGTTTCTCTCCTCATGATCATAGCTCCACAGACACATGCCTCCTGCAGTCCCCCTTCCCTAGGGTGACCCAGAGCATCCTAGAGCTTGTGGAGGGGAAATACAAATGAAACCACTTTAAAATGAAGCCAGAGCTGCCATCTTAGAGGAACTGCCTTTCATGTCTTACTCTTCAAACTTTGAAAGTTTAAAACAGGCAAAATAGGTTTTAGACTGGACCTAAAGCAAAATTGTATCCCAAAGAACTGTTTTCAAAGACAATAAGAAAGCAGATATTATGACTACCTGACTAATGGTTACCTTACTGAAAATTAAAAATATTGTTTAGAATTAGCATCACTATGTTAGATTATCTGCACCAACAGAAATGCTTTCTTCTATTGATATAATTATTCCCCTTCCTTTCTCTTAAATATCCCCTTGCTTTTGTCTTCTAATTGAGGACATTGTTTGGGCTTCTGCTTGAATCAGTGCTTTCCCAAACTGCTATTTTTTTTTAATCTCAAATAAATGCTTGTTCTCTCTCACTTTGCCCCCTCCCCTTTTTTAAGTTAACAAGCTCTATATGTAGAGTCTAATTATTCTGCTCTTTTCTTTCTTTCTTCTCCAATGTATGTGTCTTGTTCCAAGCACTCAGTCAAGGTTTATCTCAAAAGTAAGATAAATGTTGAAGTCTATATGACATAATTTGATAGATACCTGTTTCCACATATTGACTTGTCCTAATTAAGAGCATTTTACTGTTGTGACTCTATTATTTTAGTTGTGTAGATATTACAGACTTCAAGCACACTCTATTAAAATTCATAAACCTCTGAGATGTTAACAACTAAAATCATTACCAACATTTCAAGAGTGTTCTTAACTGAGCAAGATCATACATATGAGTACTGGAGAGATGTCTGGGCAGAGAGGAGAATGACATTGAAGCTAATTTCTGGGATGACCTAAAATATCCAGTGTGTAAATGAATGCATGGTGCAAGATAAGTACTTAGTAGACAGTGAATGGAATTGTGCATTGACCACCTGAATGGGCTGTGTATGGAGCAAGAAAGATGGCTGCAGTCAGGCTCCCTCCTGGCACCCTTAGCAACTTCTGAGCAGAAGTGACTCAGAACTTCTCACTCACTCAGAAGTGACTCAGGTAACATGAGCCTGGTACACATGTGCAGGCTCCTATAACTTGTCAGTTTGCCACTGTTGTTTAACCTGTGAATAAAAAGCACTGCTGCCCTATGAGGCTGGCTGTGCTCTTGCTGGATACCACTACCACCCTGTGAAGAGGGTTGTGTCCTTGCTGAAATGAAGAGCTATGTCGCAACTGCCAAAGCTCCCTACATTGTCTTTCAATTGCCTGAGCCTCGTACCCCTTACCCTGGAACCCCAAACCTGCAGCAACACACTTGGTTGGTCATGAGCAGGATTCCCAAGTAAAGGGAGCTATCAGTCCCACTGGAGGATGGGAGAGACATGTGGCCCCCACAGAGCATGCGGTATCCCATGGCAGCGGTATTGATGACTTGGACCGCACCTGAGCCGTTGGAGGCAGTTGATGGGTCTCCCAATAGAAGGTGCTGCACTCTCTAGAGGAGCAGCTGCCAAAGAAAGCATGGGCCACAGTCCACCCAATGGTCTGGGTGCTCTTTACAGGTGTTGTCTGGTTGGGTAAAACAAAAGTTATCCCAATGCTATCAATGATAAGAAACAAGTGTACCCATGACCCACTACAGTTAAAGAACTGTAAAGTTAAGTGTTCTTTTGGCATACTGGAGAGTGTTTGTGCCCTACTTAGCATAGCTAGCATGGCTGTTATATGAATGGGGCTTTTGGAAATAGGACAAAACAGTAGAGAGGGTATTTACCACCACCAAGTGGGCAGTGCAGCAAGCCCAAGTCCTGCAGGTAACAGATCCAGGTAAACCCTTTGAATTAAATGTGCATGTAACAGCAGAAGGATATGGCTGGGGCATATGGCAACGTTGGAACAAACTAGGACCCCAGTGGATTTTCAGTCCCAACTAAGGAAAGGCACAGAGAGCCAGTACTCCCTTAAAGAGAAGCAATTAGCACCTGTATATACAGCTTTGCAGGCCACTGAGGCAGTGACTGGCATGGCTAGAGTGCTGGTGTGTACCACTTACCCTATACAAGGTTGGTTGGTTAAGCACATGGGTACAGAATCCCAAAACAGGGGTGGCCCAAATCCTTACCCTGATGAAATGGGGTGTCTACCTGGAACAACAGAGTGCCACAGCTGCTAGCCCTCTGGCCATGGAATTACAGATGGTTTTAGGTCCAATTGAGTTTACCACTGACAATATGCTGGATGCTACAGTTCATACAGATGTAGAAGTGGTCCCTTACAAAGAGCAAAGGAGCCCATAACCATTGATGCATGGTACACAGATGGGGCCAGTAGGGGGCAGGGAGCCAAGAGAGTAGCTATTGGTGTGCAACCAGCTACTGACCATATTTGATATGATACAGGTATGGGCCAAAGCAGCCAAGGGCTGAGATGTATGGGCGGGTATAGCCCATGAAGATGGCCCTTTGACTATTTGTACTGACAGTTGGGCAGTCTTTAAAAGCCTAACATTGTGATTGCCAATGTGGAAATGGCAATACTGGCTAGTGAGCTCTAGGCCCTTATAGGGATAAGCCATGTGGCAAGACCTTTGGGAGACAAGACAAAAAAAAAGACATAACTGTGTATCATGTCATGGGTCATGTCCCCTTGGTAACTCCAGGATATGCTGAGGCAGATGCACTCTCGCATGTGCAATGGCTAGAAAAGGCTCCTACCACAAATGTGGCACACTGGCTCCATAGATGATTGCAGCACATGGGTACTAAAACTATGTGGACAATAAAGCAACAATGGAACCTTCCCCTGAAGTGGGAAGATATCACATATGCCTGTGTCAAGTGTCCGGTGTGTAGACAAGATATGTCGCATCCTCGCCACATGAAGCAGGAGCATGTGCAAGTAACAAGGGAAGGGTCCCATTGACAATGTGGCAGATAAATTACATAAGGCCTCTTCCAAAAACTCAAAGAGCATCTTATGTTCTTGCCGCAGTGGGCATGGCTACTGGGTTATTATTTCACGGCCCTGAGAAGCTGCAGACCAAAAACATGCTATCCAAGCTCTCAAAAAGCTTATGTACCTTTTATGGTAGACCATTAGAAGTAGAAAAGACCAAGGGACCCATTTTACTGGGCATGAGGTCCAAACATGGGCCAAGCAAATGGATGTTCAATGAATATTGCATATGCTGTATAATCCCTGGGCAGTGGGCATGATCGAGTGGTACAATAGGCTGTTGAAATGGCACCTACGAGTAACCGTCAATCACTCAGGAATGCGAGGTTGGGTATCTCACCTGTGGGACGTGTTGCAGGGCGTGAGTGAACTACCTCAAGCTGCAGGCCCTTCTCTTGTAGAGCTGCTCTTCAAAAGGGCCACGGCCCCAATTCAATTACAGTTTCAACACTGAAACTGTTGAAAGCTGGTCATGGACTCAATGGTAACATACTCCTACCTGGTCATGGAAAATAAAGGTCCTGCATTGCTGGTGGGTAGACCTGATAACCCCATGGGCCAATGGGCTAGAGATAAACTTACAGGCCATTCTTTGGGTAATGGTTGATTGGCCACCATGAATAACTGTGAAATATCCCACAGGAGAGACAGATGAAGAATGTACCATCTTAACGGGAACTTTTGTGTTGTCACTGGCCTATCATAAATTTTCCCATATTATATCATGTTGACACAGTGGGATCAATGCCAAAAGGGGAAAAGGTATAATACCAACAGCCAGGCCAACCATCTTGGCAGTGACAGTCTTATCACAAGATAAGACACTAGCATACATCCTGCCTGATGGAAAAGACTTACCTGTGTTGGTGCTGTTGTCCACCTTTTCTTTCTGACCTTAGACTGCTTTATGCAAATACTGTGGTTGACTGGGCACCTATGTATGCCATAATTGCAAATGTCTCACGTTCTTGGGTCTGCAAAGAGTTTCTTGTCAGCACCTCTGCAGCACTGCCTTGGCATATATGTGCAGCTGATGTCAAAGTATGGGATCAGCTGACCCACTGGGGACCTCAATCTCCCAACTGCACCATCATCCATACTTGAGTAGACACACAAAGAAGAACTCAGCATCAACTGAATAAACCTTTACTTGGGTACTCAGTACATGACAGATGGTCATGGCTGACTAGTGAAGGGGTGGAGATGACTGGGGATATGCCCCCATTGTACTGAAAGAAACACAGTGTCCCAACTGTTAGATTGGGTGCCATGTCCCCTATGCCAAACTATAACTACTGTCTCCTGTACTATGCATTGGTAGACAGGACAATAGTATACCAGCCCCCACTTGGCTATGATTTTGCTCTCAAGAAGCCTATGGGTATGTGAGGCCCATGAATAGCTCTACATTTCTTCAAATTGGACTGGCCACTGTACTCAAGGATGCCCATATTTGCCAGCAACTATGTGGCAGGTGCTCCCACAGTGCCCCACAAATTGGGATGCATAGCATTCACAACATGTCTACACTGAATGGACCCCATGGGGGTATATTACCCCTTAGCCACCTTTCTCCCCGCAGCAGGGAATGTGGTAGTGGGAATGCAGGTGACAGCTTTGGCAGAATATAGTGCTCAAGACTTGAATTATATTCATAAAGCCCTCCACTTGGTAACGATGAAGTAGATCGAATTAGAAAAGTAGTACTGCAAAATTGTATGGCCTTAGACATCTTAACTGCTGCCCAAAGGAGCACTTGTGCTGTGCTGTACACTAAATGTTGTGTTTATTCCCGGACCACTGGCACAACATCTCACGAGCCTCCGCAGGTCTCTCCCAAAAGATACAGGAAGTCCAGGGGTTCACTAGGGATCCCCTGTAGGAGTGGTGGGCAGGCCTAATGTCCACTTGGCACTGGGTCTTAGCTCTTCTAGGATGTGGAGCTTGCCTCCTAGTGGCATGTTGTTGTGGCCTGTGGGCAGAGATCTGCCCTCCTGCAGCAAACATTTGCCATGCTTACGTAAGTGTAAGGGAGGAAGGAATCCTGAAGGGGTAGAGTGTGAAGAGAAAGAAAGATGGCTGCAGGCAGGCTCCCTCCTGACACACTTAGCAGCTAACTTCCACGTGGAAGTGACTCAGCACTTCTCCCTTTATATAAACCATATGCCTGGTGCGCATGTGCAGCCTCCTATAACTTGTTAATGTGCCACTATTTTTTAACTTATAAAAAGGTGCTGCTGCCCTGTGAGGCTGACCATGCTCCTTGCTGGACAATGCCACTGCTTTGTGAGGAAGACTGTGCCCTTGCTGAAATAAAGAGCTATGTTGCAGTCTCTCCACATTTTCTTCCAACTACGGGAGCCTCGTGCCCCTTACCCTGGAACCTCAAATCTGCAGCAATACAGGCTGGTACCTAAATCATGTTTGACTGATAGCACAATTTGCTATGGGACTGACGTTTTAGAGCATTGTTAGATAACCAGCAAATAAATCTCATAAACAAATGCAACTTGGCATAAGATGTTAATAATTTTTTGAAATACTCCCCCAAAGCACACACACATGCATGCACGCACACACGCACACACGCACACACACATACCATGCTCCACAGCTTAATGTAAATGCATCTATTATAGCTTTTCTCATAGTGTAATTACTGACTGATTCTACAGTTTTTCTCCTTAAACTTGATCACACATCTTGCACTCAAGTACTTATAAGGTCCCAGAATCAGCATAAATATCTAGACCAGGTGAGGATCTGTACCTTCTAAAGGCATGACACTGCCCAACTGATGGTTGTGGTGTTTACCGTCAGCTCAGTGTTGTTAGATATTCTAATTTTTTAAGGCTGAAAAATTTACATTAAATTAACATGAAATGAATTTGCTACTAATTTAAAATTTCAGAATCCAACTCTGGGCTAAACATAATGTTCATTATTACAGGCTGCCAATTTTATGGCCTTTGAACTAGAATATAATGTTCTGAAAAGAGTATCTAAGTCTTGTTCCTCTATCTTTAGAGCTTAGCATAATGTCTAACACATAGTAAGAGCTGAGTCTGTGTGGGGCTGAGTATGAACATATTGCTAAATGTTCCCTAGTGAGTCTAATGTCAAGAACAATTGTAGTATTCAATCTGTGAAACACTGCTATGTGGCCCTGAGAAATGATTATCTAAAATTTTCTTCTCTCCTCTAAAACATAAAAGTAATTCAAGGCTATATTATCAAAGATCATAAAGTAAAATACTTTATTAAAATACAAACCTTTAATATTTTATTATGTCACATTTAACTATGAAAAGAAAATCTGATAAAATATGACTGGATAGTACCAAGTACCCTTGACCTTTTTCTTCTGTCCATAAACGATGTTTCAGGTAATTGTCATGTATAGATTCTTGCCCACATTCATGTTTTCAGTGTTCTATGTGTCATAAAGTTGCCACCAGAAAATTGTGAGAAAGAAAAATCTAAGCCAAAGAAAGTGTCCTTAAGAGAGTAAAGAATCACTTAATTCTTTACTATTAAAATGAACCTTAAAGCAGCACTCTAACTTTATCTACACCTCCAATATACAGTAGATAGTTGAAGAAATGACACTTACCTCACACTAAAAGAATTTAACCCAAAGCATTCAAGAAACAGTAATCTATTTCGTTCAATTCATCACCTGTATGGGTTTTTTGCCTGTTTGGACAGCCTAAGTTTAATCTTACTTTCCACAAATGTTTGTTTCATCTGTAAGAAGCCACTCTGTATTGCTAGTCATTGCTTCAGTGTTTGAACATGGGATACACACATGAGCTTCAGGTATTTATTCCATGAACCTAGCCACTTAAATTGTGTGGAAAATATTTTCTGTGTAAGTTTTGTTTCTAGGAACAGAGTTCAAAGTTTTTGTTAAACTGTCAAAGGAACTATGACCTAATACATCAGCTGAACATCTGAAGATTTCAAACAGGAAGTAGTTTTATTTTTCTCCCAATATTGCCTTAAAATATGTTCTGTTGAATCTTCCTTCTATCTCTTTATCATATCTCTAATTTTAGCTCCAATAACAGTCTCATTTGGGTAACAACCCCCATTTTCAGGCAAGAATGTACTCAGAATAACCATACCCAAACTTCAGTCTCACATCTAGTTCAGAGCTTCTCTCTTGTCAGGGTTCTTGGCTCAGAGACCTGTGCTGGAGATGGGTGTAAAAGACATGCATGGGCACTGCTCAGACCTCACATCAAAGGAGGGCTGTGGACAGCAGACAGAATCAGTTGTTTGCTCTTTTAAAGTGGCCTCAGCTTCAGTGTGCTTCCCCATCTCACCCAAGGTCATGCTTTTTCTATGACAGTTGTATCCAGTGACTAAGTGATGGGATTACAAGGGTCTAGCCAGTTGGTCCAAATCTGGACAATGCCGATGGACAATTTGTGCTTCGGAGCTCCTGTTAGGTTGACTGAGCTATCCTTGGGGCTGCCTCATGGTTTGACTGATGCTGCTGCCTCCCTTTTGCTTTCAGAGGTGTTGATATCAATAAACATCTTGTACCCCTAACTCCATCTCAGTGTCTGCTTCCAGAAAACCCAGCCTGTGGCAGATTTGTTCTTCTAACTTTTCCCTATTCTCTTTCTTCTTCTGCTGACTCCTTTAAGAGATACTCTGGGGAATGGGAGATTAGAAAAGAGGGTAGAAGGTATTAATCTTTTGTACTGTTGTAAAACAGATATGTGGAAAGCATTTATCTATTTTTATCTATGTCTATATCTATCTATCTGTCCAACCATCAATACATATCAATATCTATCCATACATATATTCTCCTAACCATATCTGTTTTTATATATCTATATATACATACATATCTATATACCAACCTAGCTCCCAGGTGCTTGCTTGTTTATCTTGCCTCCCTTCTTGGTATACTTTTCACTTTTAGGGAAACAGAAAAATTACCTAATGTCCATCAGTGTCTCTCTTCCTGGATGCTTCTGTCCTCTTCTTACCTCTGACTTGAGCCCCTGATCCTGCAAAAAGTAGCCTGGACAGCAGGAGGAATCCTGTCCTTTATAGCTGCCCCTGCTTCCTTGTCTTACAGAGGCTCCATTAGGGAGGCCAGACCTTCCTTTATATACCTGTTCTCAAAGCTCTATTATCCCACTACCTATGTAAGGAAAGATTTTAGTGGAGTTTCAGAGGTAACTGTAGAGAATTGCAATTTAAATAAAATGTTTAAACTAGATGGCTAATATGATTGATTTCATAATTCAAGGAAGAAAAACAAAGAAACATTAAATCCTTCACATGAGAGCTTCACGAATGCAACTGATTGTTAGCCTTATTCTCCTGTATTAGGATATTTCTTCCTCTCTACCCCTCATACACTCCAACTTTGCTCTGGCCTCCTGTGTAAGATATAAAAAAACACTTCATCTCCTACATCACACTCACCTTCACCTTACCACCCCCCAAAATATATACCTAAATACACATTAGGTCTCATACAAACAAAGTGTAGAATTTAAAAAATTCCTATTGGCTGACTCTGCTGTTTTAAAACACTGGAAAAAGTTATACATTGATTTTTCAGAAATATTGTGATAATACCTTTTGGGGGGCAAAAAAGGGTTCCATGAAAAGTAACCTCACAGGATGGTTTTATCATAAATTCAAAAATGGGAAATGGGAAAGTTATGAAGAATATAACTTTTTTAGTAAAAAGCTTACCTTTGCTTTAAGCAAGCCTTATTCATTGTTCCTGTGCATCTAGATAAACACACAAAAATGCCCCTCCTTCTAAATTGAGACTACCCTCAAGGAGAGTCCATATCTTTACCTTGTAATTCAATCTCCATCTTTCTTTCTCCCACTTTCATGTAATCTTTATGCTCCTTCTTAATCTCAAATGCATTTTTTAAAAAACCCTGCAAATTCTTATTCTCAGAAGCATTTTTCTCAGTCTGTTGAGATCTTATTTCTGGGATTATCATCTATTTGACTCAGATAAACTTTTTAGTATATGTGCAGCTGAGAGCGTGATTCAAATACATTTTTATAAACATTCTCTACAGGTTTAGACATTCTTATGATGACCGTTACTTGGCATAATCGGTGAGATTCCAGAGAAGCCCACCCAGGACTGCCTCACTGACCTGGACCTGGTGCTAGTTACCATCAGGGGCCCACTGCACTGCACTGCCCCTCTGCTATACATCAGATAAATGTGGGTAAGTCCTTTTCTTGGGATCCTGAACCTACCTGCATTAGATAGAAGTTCCTGATGCTATTTGAGCTGTTCTTATGTGGCTGCTTTTAATTTCAGCTTTTTAAAATTATCTCAAAAGAAAATTTAAAATTAATATGGAAAATCGTCCCTCCAAGGCCAACAAGCCCCACAACAGTCAGACTCCAGCAAATTTTATGTACAATTCGAAAGGATCCTCAACTTGCGAGTATCTACAGAAATGGGGAGATTCAACTAAAAATGATATCATCTTAAGATAGTCAAAATGGAGCTCTTTTGATAACTTTAAATTATTGTTTTGCACACTCAATTGGAAAAAGCAGGCTCAAAAACTGAGCTAGATGAATAGAATGCTTACCTTGGTTAGAAAATAGAAGCCTCTAAGAGGAACACAGATAAACTTTCTTCCGCTCAAGACATTAATAAGGAAATTTTAGAGATTCTCTGAATTAGAGAAGGCTTCTGATACTGTTCAATGTCAACACCCTACTTGCCCCTTTCTCCAAACACCCCACTACTTTTTGAGCTTTTTTTCTGTAAACTTGTCCTCCCTTTTTCCTCCCTCTCTTCCCTATACCTCCTCCACAATTTTCCATGTTATATTATATCAAATTTTTCCAAACTCAAGAAACTTTTCAAAAGTTATGTATGTAATACAAATATAAAACATCAATTTATTAAGATAAAAATATACATTAACTGATTAATTTCTATTTACATTTTAAGTAAATCTATGATAATTGTGATCTTACAGAGTGAAATAATATTCTAAATTGAATTCAATAATATTCTTTCTATGTAGAGAGAGATTTTATATATATATTATATACAGATAGATATTTTGTATGTATAGATGAATTGATAGCTTAGTGAGGAAGAGAAGGAGTGAGTGATAGCAAGAACAAGAGAGAATTTAGGGGATAGATACAGGATTCAGTCGAATATGAAAAATATTAAAACACACTAGATCTAAAAATATAACACAGCTCATATTATTCTTCAATTCAAAAATATTCTTTACTATTCAATGCATAGAGAACTCAAAATAAACTATCAACAGTCTTTGATTACATGGACTTCAGTGATACTTGGTGTATCTTATACTCTCTAATCCTTACAACACCCTGAGGTTGGTTTTGTATTCCTGTTTAGGAGATAAGAAAAATAAAGCCCAAAGTTTAAATTGCCATCCAGTGTTATTTTATTAGTGAAAGGAAAACCAAGGAAGACCACAACACAAGTCATGAGATTACACAGTCCACTGTCTTTTCACTCTACTATGCTAACTCTCAAGCCTATTACTCAAATTGGACTGGTTTTCCCAAGTTTTCTTGTTTTATCGTCTCAATTTCTTTGCTCTTTTTGTTCTTTCCACTGTCACATTTAGTTGTCAACACAATTCTTATCCTGCAAAACACAAAACACTGATTGTACCTCATCAGAAAGATATAACCTTCTTTTCAACCTTTTCAAAAAAGGACCTAAGTATTTTGTTTTGTTTTGTTTTTTAACTTAACTCATTGTGTTTGTGTTCTAGTTTTTAATGTGGATTTAAGTTTTGTACAATGTGGAGGCTATTCATTTATGTAATGATTCTTTATTGAGTACTTACTCTGTGACAAACACTATTTCAGATGCTGGAATAAAAAAAGAAAAAAGAAAAAAGAAAGCCCTCTGCTTTGTGAAAATTATTTAACTCTTCATGTTATCTTGTATATATTTAATCTTATTTTAATTTAATCACCATTCTGCAAACATAACTGAAGTGCTGCCTTTCCTCTCTATGAACTACTCTGGAAACTAGACATTCAAATTATTATACCCATGGATTTACAATCCATGGGAATTAAAGGAGTTTATTTTTTTCGTTTTAAAATCTACTTTACATAAACTCAGTTTAGGAATTTAGAGACAAAGGGTTTGCATTCTGAATCACACAATTTATGTGCAATTTATCAATTCATCTAGTAATGGTGAGTTTTTAAGACACCAAACCTTGTTAGCAAATTCAAATTATTCATTAACAAGTAAACAAATGAATGATTTGGTAAGTAAGAATCACATTTCTCTTACTATTCAGCAGGAAATGGCAAATGAAAGTCTATGCCCAAATCCAACCTGTTACCTGTTTTTATAAAAAAAAAAATGTTTTAGTGAAACAAAGCCATAAACATTTATTTACATATTGTTATGACTGGTTTCACATAACAAGAGCAGATTTGGATAATTGTAACAGAGACCATATGGTCTGCAAAGTCAGAAATGTTTATTATTTGGTCATTTATATAAAAATCTTGCCAATTACTGCTTTAGGCTATATGTAAACTCCAATAGGAAAGATAAAATGATACTATTTTCCGATAAGTTTGAATGTTGCTAACTATCGAGACTCTGGATGTAGGTGTAGCAGATTAGCTGATCTAATACACAGACACAAACACAGAGAGTCAAAGTAAAGAGAAAAAGAAACTGTCACAAATGAAACAAAACTTTAGAAAAAGAAATAAACAAAATGAAGACAAGCTATCTACCAGACAGAGTTCAAAATATTAGTTATAAGGGTATTCAATGAGTTTAGGAAAAGAGTAAAAAAACTTCTCTTTCTGTGAGAAGTTTACAAAGAGACAGAAAACAAAAATGGAGACAGAAAACATTTAAAAAGAACCAGAAAGAAATGACAAATACAATAACTAAAGAATAGAGGGAATAAACAGTCGATTAGATGAAGCAGAGGATTGAATCAGCAATTTGAAAAACACCCAATCGGAACAGCAAAATGAAAAAAAGAATCCAAAAAAATTAGGATAGTTTAAGGGGCCTCTGGGACAATATCAGATATGTTAACATTTTCCTTATAGGGGTACCAGAATGAGAAGAGAGAGAATAAGAAATTTTTCAGGTGTACAACATAGTGATTATGAAAACCTATTTGAAGAAATAATGATAAAAAAAAAAACTTCCCTAACCTAGCAAAAGAAATAGACATAAAAGCTCAGGAAGTGCGGAGAGTCCCAAACAAGATTAACTCAAACAGATCTACACTGACAGATGTCATAATTAAAATGCCAAAGGTTAAAGACAAAGAGAGAATCTTAAAAGCAGCAAGAGAAAAGCAACTGGTTAAAAAGGAGCTCCTATAAGACTGTCAGCTGATTTCTCAACAGAAACTGCAGGCCAGAGAGATTGGCACGAAATATTCAAAGTGATGAAAAGCAAGAACATACAAGCAAGATTATCTAGCAAGTCTATTATTTAGAATCGAAGGGCACATAAGGAAAAGCTGAAAGAGTTCACCACCACCAAATAAATATTACAAGAAATGCTAAACGGACTTTGTTAAGAAGAAAAAAAAGATTAAAAAAAAATAATAAAATGGCTATAGCTGCATACCTATCAATAATTACTTTAAATGTAAATGGATTAAATGCTCCAATCAAGACATAGGGTGGATGAATAGCTAAGAAAACATGACCCATACATATGCTGCCTATAAGAGACCCACTTCAGATTAAAAGACACATGCAGACTGAAAGTAAAGAATTGGAAAAAGATATTTTATGCAAATGTAAATTTAAAAAAAGCTGGGGTAGCAATTCTTTATCAAACAAAATAGACTTTAAAACAAAAGCTATAACAAAAGACAAAGGACCCAGCAATTTTACTTCTGGGTATTTAGTCAAAGAAACCCAACACACTAATCTGAAAGGACATATGCAACGCCTTGTTCATTACAGCAGTAAAGTGTCCATTAATAAATGAATGGATAAAAAGAGGTCACACACACACACACACACACACACACACACACGCACACGCACACGCACACAACAGAATATTACTCATAAAAAAGAGTGAAAATTTGTGACAACATGGATAGAACTAGGGAATATTATGCTACACAAAATAAATCAGACAGAGAAAGATAAATACCATATGATTTTACTAATATGTGGAATCTAAAAAGCAAAATAAGCAAATAGACAAAACAGAGACAAATTTATAAGCACAGAGAACATTTTGATGATTGCTAGATTGATGGGGGCTTGAGGGGATAGGTGAAAAAAAGGAAGGGATGAAGTTTTCGAAACAGTCATAGGGGTTGTAAATACAGCATAGGGAATATAGTCAATAACATAATAACTATTATGATGTCAGATGGGTACTAGATTGGTCAGAGTGATCACTTAAGTTATACAAATGTCTAATCACCACGTGATACACCTAAAACTAATACAATATTGGATGTCAACTGTAATTGAAAAATAAGAAATTACTTTTATAAATAAACAAACAAACAAACAAATAGTAAAAGCCTGGTAGTGAGCAGTTCATTTATTTAATTGTAAATATAAAACAAAATGGCTATAAGTATAGACAAAGAATATGCTACATATTGTGTAGTATGCATTATGTTTTATATGTTATATATTCTCACAAAGACTAAAATTAAGATAGGAAAGAAGAGAGAATACGCTTATTGATTGTTACACAGGCAACAGTTGGAAGTTAACATATATAATTATAAATCAACAGGCCAGATAATTAAAGGTTAAATAAGAAAGCAGCAGACTAAGTACATTTGAAAGGAAGAAGCCCAGAGACCCAATGGAACAAAAAAAATACTTCTAAATATCAAAAAAAAATTTTAAAATAAAGAGCAAAGAAAACACGTAATGCAGATAAAGAAATATAGCAAGTTCAATAATATGCATTAAAATTGTAATATAAAATATATGACAAAGTTAGCAAATATATTAGTCATATCTATTAATATTAAGAAGACTTAACTAACTGGTCTGAAGAAAAGATCTTTATTTGGCTCATAAATTAATATCCCAATAAATACCATTTAAAAAGGGTTATAGAAAATGACAGGATTTTAAAAGCCTAAAAAAAAGGAAGAAGAAGCAAAGGTGTTGTAGGCAAGTAAAAATATTTAGAAAGCAGGATTGTATTTCTCCGATGATTACTGATGTTGAGCATCTTTTTATATATTTTACTGGCCATCTGTATGTCCCTTTTGGAGAAATGTCTTTTCAGGTCTTTTGCCCATTTTTAAATTGGATTGTTTGTGGGGGGTATCAAATTGTATGAATTCTTTATAAATTTTTATATTTATATTTAACCCTAATCAGATGTATCAGTGACAAATATCTTCTCCTATTTAGCAGATTGTCTTTTCGTTTTATTGGCAGTTTCTTTTGATTTGCAAAACCTTTTTAGTTTGATGTAGTCCCATTTGTAAATTTTTCTTTTGTTTCCTTTGCCCAAGGAGATATATCAGAAGAAACATTACTAAAAGACATGTCAGAGAGTTTACTGCTTATGTTTTCTTCTAGGAGTTTTGTGGTTTTGAGTCTTACAGCTAATTCTTTAATCCATTTTGAGTTTATTCTTGTATATGGTGTAAAAGAAAAGGTGGTCCAGTTTTCATTTTCTGACATATATTTGTTACTTAATAAGTGTTCCCAACACTTATTAAATAGACTGTCTTTACTCCATTGCATATTATTGCCTTCTTTGTTGTAGATTAAATTAATTTGTTAAATAGGTGTAATATTATTTCTGGGCTCTTTGTTTCATTGATTTCTGTTTTATTGATATATTTGTCTATTTTTATACCATGTTATTTTTATTACTATAGCCCTGTAGTATAGTTTGATATCAGGCACTGTGATACCTCCAACTTTGTTCTTTCTCAAGATTGCCAAGGCTATTAGGGGTCTTTTATGGTTCCATATAAGTTTTAGGATGATTTGTTCTAGTTCTTTGAAAAATGCCACTGGCATTTTGATAGGAATTGCATCAAATCTGTTGATTACTTTGGGTAATATGAGTATTTTAATCATATTAATTCTTCCTATCCATCATCACAGTATAAGCTTCCATTTATGTGTATCTTCTTCAATTTCTTTCTTCAGTGCCTTATAATTTTTCAGATAAAGGTTTTTTATGTCCTTGGTTAAATTTATTTCTAAATATTTTATTTTTGTGGTGCAACTGTAAATAAGACAGTTTCCTTAACTTTTTTTTCTTACAGTTATTTTAGTGTATAAAAGTGCAACCATTTTCTGAATATTAATTTTGTGTCTTGCTGCTTTACTGAATTTATTTATTACTTTTAATTTTTTTGGTGTACTCTTTGGGGTTCTCTATTATTTGGTATTATGTCATCTACAAATAATGATAGTTTTACTCTTCCTTTACAATTTAGATGCCTTTTATTTCTTTTTCTTGTCTTATTGTTGTGGGTTAAAACTTCCAATAATATGTTGAATAAAAGTAGTAAGAGTGGACATCCTTGTGTTGTTTCTTTCCTGATCTTAAGAAATATGTTTTTAGTTTTTTACCATTGAGTATGTCAGCTGTGGGTTTGACATATACGGCCTTTATTACATTACAGTGTGTTCCCTCTATCCTCACTATGCTAAGAGTTTTTATGAAAATGTTGCTGGATTTTGTCAGATGCTTCTCTGTATCTATTGATGTGATTATATAATTTTTATATTTCAATTTATTTATGTGATATACCATGTTAATTGATTTACAAATATATTACCAACTTCATACCCAAGGAATAAATCCCATTTGATTGTTGTATATGATCATTTTAATGTATTGCTGAATTTGTTAAGAATCTTTGCATATATGTTCATCAGGGATACCAAGATATTTATACATATATTTCCCTCATGAGCGTGGAAGCCTTCTCACCTCTTGAATTTTTTGGAATAATTTGAGAAAAATTGCTGTTAATTTGAATCTTTGGTAAAATTAACCTGTGAAGCTATCTGGTTCAGAACTTTTGTTTTGGGGCAGCTTTCTCATTACTAATTCAATTTTGTTAGTAGAATCAGTCAGATCATATTTTCTGTTTCTTTTTGACTTAGCCTTGGAAAATTGTATGTTCTTATAAATTTATCCATTTCTTTCATATTGTCAAATTTGTTGGGATATAATTGCTCAAAGTATTTTCTTATAACCTTTATATTTTTTGTGGTGTCAGTTGTCACTTCTCTTTCATTTCTGATTTTATTTATTAGGGTCTTTTCTCTTTTTTTGATAAGACTCATTAAAGGTTTATCAATTTTGATGATCTTTTCAAAGAACAAGTTCTTGATTTCATTGATATTTTAGATTTTTTTCTTTATTTTATGTATTTCCACTCTGATCTTTATTATTTCTTTCCTTCTATTCACTTTAGGCTTTGTTTGCTGTTCTTTTTTCTAACTCCTTTAAGTGTAAGATTAGATTGTTTATATGAGGTCTTTCTCATTTCTTGCAGTAAGCTTGTATTGCTCTGAATTACGCCTCTTAAGTCCACTTTTGCTGTGTCCTATAGATTTTGGATCATTGTGTTTTCATTTTCATTTGTCTCAAGATGTTTATTGATTTTTTAAATTTCATTGTTAACTCATTTATTGTTTAGTAGCATGTTTGTCAGCCTTGATGTGTTTGTGTGTTTTTCGTTTTTTTTTTCTTATAATTGATTTCTAGGTTTATACTATTATGGTAAGAGAAGATGCTTGATGTGATGTCAATCTTAAATTTATTGAAAATTCTTTTGTGGCTATCTGTGATCTATCTTAGAAAATGTTCCATGTGCACTTGAAAAGAATGTATATTTTGCTGCTTTGGAGTGAGCTATAAAAATATCACTTAAATCCATTTGGTCTAGTGTGCCATTTAAGGTCACTGTTTGTTGATTTTCTGTCTGGAAGATCTGTCCATTGGTGTCAATGGGGTGTTAAAGTCTCCTATTATGAGTGTATTACTATCGATCTCTTCCTACATTTATAGATTTATGTTCTCTTCTGTGAGGTTCATACATGTTTACTAGAGTTAGTTTTCGTGTTTGAATGATCCCTTGATCATTATATAATGTCCTTCTTTGTCTCCTATCATAGCCTTTGTTTTAAAGTCTATTTTGTCTTATGTAAGAATTGCTACCCAAGTCATTTTTCATTTCCATTTGCATGAAATACCTTATTATTAATAATTTTTATTAATTATTTTATTAATTATGTATTTAAATAAAACTTTTTATTTTTAATCTGTGTTTCTTTTGGTCTAAAGTGGAACTCTTGTGGACAGAATATGTATGGGTCTTGATTTCTTATCCATTCGGCTACCCTGTATTTTGATTGGCATATTTAATCTATTTACATTAAAAGTACTCATTGATAAATATAAAGTTCTTGCTATTTTACTATTTATATTTTTGATTTATTATTATTATTATTAAAGTAGTTCCTTTAATATTTCTTATAATACTGGTTTGGCAGTCATGAATTCCTTTAGCTTTTTCTTATTTAGGAAGCTCTTTAGTTTGCCTTCAATTTTAAAAGATAGCCTTTTAAAATTAGAGTAGAGTATTTTTTATTATAGGTCCTTGTTTTTTTTAATCACTTTAAATATTTCCTTTCAGTCTCTTCTGGACTGAAGAGTTTCTGTTGAGAAATTAATTGACAGTCTTATGAGAGCTCTCTTGTAAGTTACTAACTGCTTTTCTCTTACTGCTTTTAGGATTTTCTCTTTGTTTTTAAGCTTTGCCATTTTAATTATGATGTGTCTTGGTGTGGATCTCTTTGGTTTCATTTTGTTTGAGACTCTCTGCACTTCCTGAACTTATATGTCTGTTTCCTTTGCCAGGTTAGGACAGTTTTCAGTCATTATATCTTTAAATAGGTTCTCAATCCCCTGCTCTCTCTTTTCTCCTTCTTGTACACCTATGATGCAAATGTTGTTACACTTGATGTATTTCCAGATGTTCCTTAAACTACTCTCACTTTATTATTATTATTTTATTATTATTATTATTATTATTATTATTATTAAATTTTGCTGCTCTGGTTGTGTGTTTTCTGATACCTTATCTTCCAAATTGCTAATTTGATCTTCTGCTTCATGTAATCTGCTGTTGATTCCTCTAGTGTATTTTTTTCATTTCAGTTATTATATTCTTCATATCTGGCTGGTTCTTTTTTGTGATTTCTTTGTCCAATTCTATGTTTCTAATCTCTTTGTTGATGTTCTCACTAAGTTCCTTGAGCATCCTTATAATTAGTGTTTTGAGTTCTGTAACTGGTAGGTTGCTTGCCTCAATTTCATTTTGTTCTTTTTTTTTTTTTGGATTTTCTTCTGCTCTTTTATTTGGGACATGTTTCTTGTTTCATTATTTGGCTACCACTCTGCATTTGTTTCTATGCATTAGGTAGATATGCTACATTTCCCAGCCTTGGCCAAGTGGCCTTATGTTGGGCATGTGCCTTATGTGGCTCAGGAGAACAGTTTCTCTGGTCACCTGAGATGGGTACTCCATCAGTGTCCTTTGAGTGGATTCTGTGTGATCTTCTGTTATACTTGAGCTTTAATTGCTATTGCCAGTCAGTGGGTGGATTGACTCAGGCTGACTGGCTGTGAGAATTGGCCATGCCCACACAGTATATGAGCTGCTGTGTGGAGGCTGACCCCACAAAATGGAATTTGGCCCAGTGGGCTCATGTGCCTATTGAAACCAGCCTTTGGGAGTGCCATTTGGAGGACTAATCAGGTAGTGCTCTGTTGTGGCTTGGAGCCAGCATTCATGTGTGTTGGTTTTGGGGCCTGTTGGGAGGGACTCCTGTACAGACCAAAGTCAGCCACCGCTTGTGAACAGCTAGAAGCTACCTGGTAGGAGCTACAAAGCTATCTGTGGTTGGTCACTGCCTGTGTTGGAGCTGGGGGCATGTAGGTAAGACCACTCTGAGAACTGAGGCCAGTTGCCACCAGTACTAGGCCTGGAGCAGCTCAGCAAAAAAGTCCAGGGTTCGGAAAGCCTGATGTTTCCTGCCAGCTGCCCATAAGTCTCAGCCTCTGAAAAAGCCTTGGGTGGTACATGAGTTGGGTAAGGCAGGTTCCAAGGGAGTCACCAGGGTGCAGCAAGGGGTGTTCGCCAGGTTAATGTAGATTCAGGTTTGGCCTCAGTGCTGAACCTGGGGTCAACTATAAAAGTCTCAGAACCCATCGAGGCCATTATTCACCAGCCTTGAGTCTATAGACCCCAGAGAGTTGTCCAAGAAAGGAAGATTGCATCATGGGTCAGGCTGGTTGTCTGCTACTGAAAGTGCCTTTGATGATGCACAAGTTGAGGCCAGCTGTTTGCTGCTGAAAGAGTCTGTTGTGGTATATGAGACTGAGCCTCAGATAGGGCCTTAAGAAGTGTGAGAATTAGGTGAGGTGGGGTCCCAGGGCATCACCAGGGTGGAGTGAGAGGATCTCACCAGGCCAATACAGATTCAGATTTGGCTGTGTGGGAAGCAGGCTCAGTACAGAAAAGATGGTGCCCTCCTGTAGACTGCAAAGGAGGAGGGCTCAACAAAGGGACAACGGCTGCTATCCCTCCAGCCCTCACCCTGATGCAACACAGTTCAGTCTTTCCCTGTATGACTTTGGTGCCTCCTGAATCACCATAATGGATCCCAGGGTGAGTGCCTGCAAATAAGTGAGTCTGTGCATGGGCCCTTTAAAAGAATTTTTTGGTTTCCAGTAGCCTTCATTTTACTCAGATAGACGGTATCTCCACTGATTTTCACGGCCACGTATTGTTGGGAATCCTCTTCCCATCACTGGGAACCTGGGCTGGGGAGCTTAGTATGGGGTTGGAGCCCCTCGATCCTCCTAAGGGACCTCTGCAGCCAAGATATCCCTCCTGATGTTCAACCACCACACATGAGTGTGGAGTCTACCAATTTCACATCTATGCCCTCCTACCAGTCTCCATGTAGCCTCTTCTTTATATCCTTAGTTATAAGCCTTCTGGTCAGCTAGTCTTTAGATGGTTCTTCAGGTTTATGGTTCTATAATTAAATAGTAATGAGGAAAGGCAAGCACAGTGTTTATCTAGTCTGTCATTTTCCCTGAGATCTCCTAAATTATTCTTTCTTATGAAACATTAAAATATTTTTTTAAACTTTCTTTTTCTACTTAATTTTTTCATTTTTATTTTGGTTTTAAATAACCTGACACTTTTATAAATTGACTTTCCCAGCCTGGAAAGTGTGTTCTCTTTATCAGTTTTATTTTTATTGTCTTTTACATTTGCCCAAATTGAATAAAATTTCTAAGTCCTTCTCTTTTTCAGAATTGATCATTTATATAAGTGGTAGTCAACAGAAACAAAGCTGATATAAAACCAAAATAGAGTTTCCATTTTTTATCACTACTTTTAGAGAACTTCAATTCTACATACTTTTTTCCACATCTATACATACTCTACAGGACTCAGTGTAATCAAGCTATTATTTGTTTTTTTTACCTTGTTTAAACTTCTCATTAAACTGACTTTTATAGTCTCTATAAAAACATTTTGTTAAACTTGAAACAGGGCATAATTCAAATGACTTTCTAGAGCTGAGGTACTTCAAGCCAAAAGAGATATAAATTCTTTAGAATTGTGTGAAATGGCACTGTGCCACTTAAATGTAAACACAATGTTTTATAGTTTGCTTCTACTTTTAGAAATAAATTTATTGATGGAAATGAGTCAACAAAAAATTTAATGACATGTGGCATTAATGTTATAAACCATTATATACTATTAATAGTATATAAACAGCAGTTTCAAGTGCAATTTGCTTTCAATAACTAAAAAGTAAATTCAAGATGAAAGTATTAAGAAGTAAAAATTGCCAGTTATAAAAATAGTCATGGGAATGTAAAGAACAGCATAGAGAATATAGCCAATAATATTTTAATAACTATGCGAGGTGTTAGATGGGTACTAGACTTATGGGGTGATCTCTTTGTAAGGTATATAAATGTCTAATCACTATGTTTTAAACCTGAAACTAATATAATATTGTATATCAACTGTAATTGAATAATAAATTGTAAAAGAAAAAAAAAGTATGTCTGTTTGGTACAAGAGAACCAGGACCGGAAGCAACAAGTGCATTTTTAATTAAATTATTTTAAGTATGACCAAATAAAATCAGCTTGTATATCTGTCCTACTCAGAAGACATGTGAAAAAAGAGCAGCCTATTTATATGCTTGGACAGAGGAGACAGGAAAAAGCACCATGAGGTAGTTGGTGTTCATCTCATCAAATACCCTATCTTCAAATTTTCTCATATTTTTGGCCAAGAATAAAAATTCCATGTTTGCTGACTTGTGTGACACATGCATACATGTGTGTTTGTGTGTGTGTATATACAGATGTGTGCATGTATATAGATGGGTAAGTAAAAGGCCTAGGACAGTGAGAATATGGGTCTTCTCAAAAGACTGTCAGTTTAATTCTTTAAATTCCAAGTTAGACTTGAAGAGATAAAAATAACACCTTTGGCTGCAATGGGGAGTACAAGGGAAGTGTGGAGCATGATAATAATAGAAAGTAAGAATTTTGTGATTTGCTTTGATTTTCATATCTTTATTTTATAGAGCACCATAAATTAATGGCCACGTTTGAAGTTAGATTGTTTTTTTCAGTTAAGTAAATAATAATTCTCATTGAATCAATTCCCAAAGTGGTATTTTTAGACCTATATTATCCAATCTGACTGCTTAATACTCTAAAGACTAACTTCACTCTATTATAATTACAGACTAAGACTTTGCTATGGACTTCAAATTACCCTCTTGACTCTCTATATTAATTATGTTAAATGAATACTAGCCACCTTTTTCCCCCTTCTCTTTCAAGTTACAGTTTATGTATCAGAGAGCCATAATAAGTGCTATTTGAAATGCAAATACCATAGGAACTCAGGTAGTTTTCCTTCATTTCTAGACTCTAACAGCAGATGATGTGCATCTAGCTCATGTTTACACTGAAGTGTATGAACAAAGAACAAGAAGAAAGTGATATGTAATATTTTTAAAGACATTTTATAGTATACTAGAAAGATATAATCTACAGATCTGTCTAAAAAATTTTTCAAGTCATAACTTACATAAAAATATAAATATGGGTAAAGTTAATAGAAATAGGTGAATTAGATAAGAAATAGAGAAGTAAAATTCTCAATGTCCTCAAGATAAACCTTCATTCATGGCCATTTATGCTACATTGACTCAAACCATCCAGGTCAAAGTTGGTATGGTCTCATCTTGGTTGTCAAAGCAAATTGGATATCAAAAGCATATAAGTCAAGTTGTTAATTAACTCCTAAGCAGTTCCTATTTGCCAGGCACTGGGCTAAAGTGTGAAGGTATCAAATATGAATAAGTCATCATCTCTATTCTTAAATCAGTACTCAGATTAGTTAAGAATTAAAGGTTTGATTTTGAAAGATGCTTTAAACAGTGTGAACAATAGGCTATGAATATACAAAAAGAGTGATAGAGTTGATGTAAGAGAGTCAAGGAAGGCTTCAGAGACTAAGAGATATTTGAGCTGCACCTTGAAAGAACTTTGTGCATGGGGCAAAAAAAAGGAGTGCTCAAGACAACAGAGCTGTGAATATGGAAGGGTGTTTAGCAAAAGGTAAATGCTGTCCAGTATCATGATAATCTCCATTACTATTTTGCCAGCCACTTCAGAGAACACCCATAGGCATCCTGAAGCTGGGCAAGAGTCTTTTAGAACCAGCTGATTATTCAAGAACTGTTTCTGTTTGAGTCTGATTTGCTTAGCATTGAGGTTCAATTCTATATTGGATGGCATTTGAAGTGTTCTTGGATACAGAATGATAATAATGCTGTATAGTTGAATGCTTGTTTTAACTTTTAAAAACTGTTTTTCAACCCATGTCTATATCTAATGACTCATTTAAACTCCTGGGGCTTAATCTATTGAAAGAAATGAAGTGAAGAATAGGCAAATTATCTATATATCTCAAGAAAAATAATCTTTCTTATGCCATTTTCTGGAAAGTGTAGGCAAAAGATTGTTTGTTTAAATTACTCTATTACTCTATTAAAAATCATCTCTATATTCCATTTACCTCTTCGCAGTAGATCTGTCCTATCTCTTACTTTCCTAATTTGGATCTCTACTCTCCATTTATTCACAAATTCTCATTTATTTGCATGTTCCCCAGTGAATGGATAAAAATTCTTAAATAATTCATTGCCCATATTTTAAAATAAGTACTTTATCCAAGTCTTTATGATGTGTGTGTTTTTTAAATTACATTTACAGAGTTGACATTAGTTAATAAAATTATATAGATTTCATGTGTATAATTCAATAATACATCACATGTATATTGCATTGTGTTCACCACTCAGAGTTAAATTTCCTTACATCATTATATATTTGATGCCCTTTACCCTTATTTTTGCCCCCCTCTTTTCCTCTGTTAACCACTATACTATTGTCTGTGTCTATCAATTTTTGTTTGTCTTGTTTTTTTGTTGCTTTTAGTTTTTCACCCCACATATAAGTGAAATCATGTGGTTCTCAACTTTTTTCTCTTATTTTGTTTAACATAATAATGTTAAACAAGATCCATCCATGTTGTCACAAATGGCAGTATTTCATCTTTTCTTACGGATGAGTAATATCCCATTGTATATATGTACCATATCTTTTTTATCTAATCATCTATCAAAGGACATTTTGGTTGTTTCTATGTCTTGGCCACTGTGAATAATGAACATAGATAGAGGTGCATATATTGTTACCAGATAAATGTTTTTCTTTTTTTTTGATAGCTATCCAGAAGAAGAATTGCTGAATCATATGTTAATTCTATTCTTAGTGTGTGTTTTAAATGCCTTAAGAACTTTGATAATGCAACAAATGTAAAGTTTTAACACTTAAACACAACTGGATCACAGCTCATAAAATTAAAACCAACTAAGATCTTAACTCGTCTTAAAAACAGTGAAGTCTGATTATTTAGGATACATTAACAATATTTTTTTCTCAGTACTATCACACTGTTCTCATGAAAGGGATAGTATCTTCTTCCACCTTATGAACCTGTTTGTTATTTCTACTGAATCTTCCAATTAAGCAAAACTGATACATTAAAAATCCATGCCCTTGTTACTTTCTAACTTGGGGAAAACATTTTTTTTCAATAGTATTGCCATTTCTTACTTGGCATATATAGATGTCCCCTTACCATTCACATACCAGCTAATTCCAACAGTTTACACATAAGCATCTATACTTTATATTATAATCTGAAATATTTTAAAGGCACAAGGTATTTTGTACATTTCCATGTACATGTAAAACATCTAACATGATTTAATGTGCAAAGCACATGCAAGGATTATGAGTCTGTCTATATCCCTTCTTCCCCCTTCTCTATTTTCCCAGCTACTTCCCACCTACATGTTGCCAATCTAGTATTCTTCCAGTTAACTGTCCCAGGGTACTGAGCTGAACCTTGCTTTTTTCTGTGGGGGAACGTATCTAGATGGACATGAGCCTTGGATGTTATTAGAAAGCCAGCATATCCTCTCATCTATCACATAAAAATCTTAGCTCTTTCTAGATTCCTCTAAATTCCATCAACTGTGCTCTTTGGTTTCTCAAGCTTGACTGTTTTTAATACATGTATCAATTGCTACTGTGTACAAGCACTACTTCTGAAATCCCTCTTAATCCTTGTGTCGGGTCTGGTCTTGCCTCACTGTACATCTTCCTTGGCAACTAAATCTCAATTCACTGGTGTAATCCAAGAGAATAAACAAAGATTGGATCCTGAAAAACATTTGGCAAGAATGATGACAGCATGATAAAATGACAATTTAAAACAAATTTAAAATCAAATTTGTTTTATTCTAATGACTCTGCTTACTTTATAAAGCAACAGAACAGAAGGCATTCCCATTACTGTCTTGGTAACCAGGTCTGAGAAAAAATTATTTTGCTCATTAACAGGAAAGAAAAAAACAATTAAGGATACAAAACAAAAGCATATTTATAGCTCTCACTACATGCACATAGATAGAGATATACAAAAATATCGATTTATTCACAGCATTTTAGTTAGAAATATTTAATATATTTTTCTATGTCTCACAGCCAACTTCTCTGCCTAATAGAAGTCAGATTTTAAATGGGGACACAGTCTGGGAAAAGACCAGTGCCCTGTGCTGCCCCCTAAACAATAACATATTGAACAGTTCACGCTGCCACAGAGATTGTGGTGATGGCTGGACAGATGTCACACAGACAGGAGAGATATAGGGAGGAGAGCCAATGTACACAGAGGAGCAGTGGAGGACTTTGGGATGCAAACACAGGCTGACAAGAAACAGGAGGGTGTGGCAGGCAAATTCTGTCTCCTATGTGCCTTTAAAGCAAATCAAAGGAGCAGAGAAGCATCTCTGATTTGTGAGAAATCATAAATACATTGTCTTAGTCCATCCATTGCAGTAAAAAAAAGTGTCTTGGAAAATAGGGAGGATAGAATAAAAGAAGTGTCTTAAAATCATCAATAAGATTTCTAAAGTTCATCCCTTCCTGAGATTTGAGGGTTCACCAAGTATCTTGAAAACACTCCATCCTGCTTCTGAAAAAAATTACTTGATGTTGATAATTTCAATATTTGTTGGCATTATAGATTCACATTATTCATTACTTATTCTGAAGATTATTAATTCCAAGTATACAACTACTATATGCCAGATGCTATGCTACCTTCTTGCAAAAGATCAAACATGCTAACTAATGAAGAAAGTGCATCAAAATGCAGGCACATATAAGGGGCCAGAGGACCTAAGGGGAGTAATTCATTTTGCTTGTTAGAAAGGGTTGGGCAGAGGGTCAGGGGCAGAAAGGCCTGAGAGAGGTGTTGATTTTTAGGCTGCATCTGAAAGGTTGAGGAGAGAGAGCTTCACCAGAAAAAAATTCAGGACAAAAAACTGCAGAGAGACAAAGCACTATGGCAATTTTTAGGCATGAGTGAATCTGAGAAGTAGAATTTATTCGTTGGGGAAAGGCAGAGGGGGAAGTTTAGAAGGCAGAGAGAGGGTGGTTGTGAGCACAGGCTCTGTAGCCAAGCTGACTGAGATTTGATTCCTAATCATCACTAAGTTACAGTGTAACCTAAACAAAGGTTGCAATAGCACCTATCAGCAACAGATCTATAGCACTCTTTGAGTTACACAGCCTAATATATGTTAGCTCTGCCTAGATGTTCACTATTCGCCAAGGTGTTTCTTCTGTATGTTCTTTCTGAATAAGTTGTTTGTTTCATTTAGCTTTTGTTTTAAGTTATATGGAGCCAATTCAAATAAAAACGGGGCCCAAGAAAGAGAAAATTTACTGTGGAAGGGTTGGAAGGTAAAGCTGAGCCACTGAGAGATTAGATCTGGGATCATACCTACACTGACTTCTGTCAGAAACCAATTTCTCCCTGACTGCTGCCTTTGGGGCCAGAGCTCAGCTTATCTCTCATTTTCCCTGTGTTACCTCCTGTATATTTTCCCTGTCAAGCTGACTGTTCCAGGCCCTCAAATCTACCCTCCACAAAGCTAAAGAATATTCTCCAAAATGAAAACCCAAACATGGCATTCTTTTGCTTCAAACCCTTCAATAGTCTTTCATTGCCTACATGATTGAATCTAAACCATCAAAACCCTTCTAAGGTGTCACCTTCCCCATGTGTATTTTCATCTTCCTTTCCTCCACTCTCATGGTCACTCTTAATGAAGTTGATCATCCAACCTTGCACACAATTTTTGTACCTTAAAAATACAAACAGTCTCTGATTTATGATGGTTAAAATTTTTCAGTTTTATGATGGTGAAAAAGGATTACACATTAAGTAGGAAATATATTTTGCATTTTGAATTTTGATCTTTTCTCAGTCTAGCATTATGCGATGATACCCTCTCGTGATGCTAGGAAGCAGCAGCCAGCCACAGCTCCTAGTTAGCCACACCATCGCAAAGATAAACAACTGATACACTACAGTGTACTGTATTGCCAGAATTTTTTGGATATCGTGTTTTGTGTTTTCATAGCCCATCATGGCTACAAAACACACATCTGTGTCTCTTGCTTCTGGTGAGGAAGGGAGGAAAGAAATTACTCTTGAGATGAAACAAGATAATGGCCAAGTGTAAACTAATGTAAGTGTTCTAAGCATGCTTAAGGTAGTGCCTGCTAAGCTGTTTAGTAAGTTTAGTGTATTAAATGCATTTTCAACCTAGTACATTTTCAACTTATGATGGGTTTATCAGAAGTAACCCCATTGTAAGTCAAGGAGACTTTGTATAATTTTCATTGAGTGTGGAGTGATTTGTTTATGGATTCATATTCCTCTACTATTCCAAACGCTGCTTAAAGGCAAGAATTGAGCATAACCATCTCTGTAGTCTTAGTGACCAGCTCAGTGAAAGGCACAAGTAATTTTTAAGTAACCACCCTAAAAATTGGAGGCTATTGTAAGTAATAGGGAAATAAATGGTCATATTTATGTTTGAGGGCTAAAAATATGGGCCACAAAGAAGAGAATGAATTAAAATAAGAAAGTAGTCATAGAAAGTTTAGTTAAAAGACTTTCAACATAATCCTCACAGAGAGGTGATGAGTACTAAACTAAGATGAAGAATGTAATAATAGACAACATATATTAAGTGTTCCTTCCCTGGCAGGATACTCTGAACTTTTCAAACATTATCTCAATTCATCTTCACAATAATGTTATAAGGATGGTGCTATTTTTATTACCATTTTGGATATGAAACCAAAGTTTTGAGTAGTAAGATAATTTGCCCAAACTTACAGAGCTAACATAGAAGAGGAAGTTGGTTGGAGAGGAGGTAACAATTTTAAGAGATGTTAATAGGTTAAAAAACTCAATTTATAATCCTGGAAATAAACAAGAGAAAAAAATCAAGGTGTTTAATTGGCACATTTAAATAAGATCTTCTTAAATGTTAAGTATATAGGAAGAGGAGCAGATTAGAAAGGAAAAGCCTAGATATTAAGGTAATGTTCACAAAAATTGATATGGAATTGAGTTATCTAATCAAATTATTTAGACACAAATACTTTGTTTGAAAGTTGTTGCAAAGGTGCCTTATGAAAATGAAACATCATGAAGTATTTTCAAGTCTTTGCTTCCCACTACATCTAAAGTACAAAAAGTCTGACAGCTTCTTTGCTATAATAAATGCCTTATCTTTTCTATCAAATGATATAATTTAACAACTAAAGGTGCCATGTGACCATATTAAAACCAATTGGTAAAGTCCTGCTTGCAATTCTATGAAGGAGGGAGCCTAATCTATTTTAGTCATCTCTGTTTCCTAAATGCCATCAACCCTGCCCAGGACATTGGGTATTCAATTATTATTTGACAAGTATCATTATACTTATTATTTTTAAAAAGCATTATTCCTATGTTTATATGTACATATAAAAATATATACATATCTATATAGATATAGATGATATAGATATAAAGATACAGATATATAGATAAATCATGTCTTTTGAAGATCTTATAATCACATTTGGGTCACAAAATATACATGCATATATATATCGCAGACCATGTAGGCTAAGTGGCAACTCAAAGTGTGAAAATGAGGAGTATGGGAGGGTAGTGAGGATGGAGTTGTTGACACTGCTGCTTTTTCTGGGGAAGTATTTCATTTGGGATGCCTTTTTCTTCAAGTGAGAGACTGCCCCAATACAGGAAAAACACTTACATAATAGGGTCATTGATTGGCTCACAAAATAAGAAATCCAGAAGTCAGAAGTTCAAAATTACCATTCAAAAATGAATTCTTTCTGCCTCTCTATTATGCCATCCAGAACTTCAGTTTCCACTAAGGCAGTCTTTCCAGATGATCTCAGCATGCTACCAGTAGCAACAGCAGTTATGTGCTTCATCCTCCAACATTCACATCTAGCAGAAAGAGAGAACTGTTTGTCTTGGCTTCCTCTTAAGAGAAAGGAAGGCATTTACCAAGAGCTACCACAAAAGCTGCCTTACTTCCTCTTAACCAGAATTTGGATTGCGTACCCATTCTGGAAATAATCTCTGCTAAAGAGGTAGGATTCTGCGAGACCAGTCAGGCTCATCCCTGGGGTATATGTGAGACAGGATTGTAGAAAATTATCACCTCTCTTGGGAAGGAGAAAAGAGGAAATAAATACAAGAGAGAGCTGCAAATTCATGCTAAACCAACCAGGAGAAACAGAAAGTTGTTCCCAGCTATGATCTAGTTTTATTTGTATGCATTAAAAATAATTTTAAAAACAATACAAATCTGAGCCAAAGAACAGAAGAAACTTTCTCTTCATATGTTTGAATAAATGATAAATGCACAGTGACAATATAATTCATTTTCCAAGCCAGGACACTTTTAAACATGAAGGAGGAACAAAAATCATTAAAATTATATATTGTGTTCTGTTGTATGTATATGTAGTTGTGTGTATATATATCTGTATATATACTTATAAATAGATAGCTCAACAAATAATTTACTAGTAGAACTATAAGTGAGTCTATTCAAATCTGTTTTCAAAAATGAAATTCTAAAAAATATAACATTTATGTACAGTAAAATAAAATTTTAAATGCTTTATATTGATTAGTCATATATCAAAAAATAAAGCAAGCAAAATAATTATGTTCAGGAGCATTAATCAGTTTTTTTTGTATTTTCTACCTTTAACACTGTGTTGCTGGTATTTTTCAGCATGCTTTTAATATTTTAAATTTTTTCTAGAAATTATCAGTGACTTGTTCAAATTATGTTTCATGATTATTAAATTTGTCATTGTTGACACCATCAACTATCTCTCTTCTGTATGTAAACCTGAATATTTTTAAGTAAGACAATATTCTTAATAAAGGGGAGGTGGTACATGATAGGCTCAGCAAATTCTGCTAAAAAAAATGTTCCTAATTTTATTTTTTTATTGTTGAAATGTAAAAATATTTCCATCCAGTTATTTTCATAGATTTTTTTGTTTTCATTTAAAATATCTTGTTTTGACAAACAAAATTTTGTAACACTAAACTTTTCAAATAGTTTCCCTATTTACAATTCTTTTGAATATTCTCACAATTTTACATGCTGCACAATTATAGAATTTCTCAATTTTATTTAATTCTGGTAGAGCATATAAACTTATCTAATTAGAAGTAGAACCTCACTCAAAATTTTTTTCTCACCACAAGACATTAAGCACAAATTAGAAATCCCAAGTTAATTTTGTATACACTTAAACACTCATTCAATTTATTTAATTCTTCTTTTGCTTTTGTACAGAAAATTTTTAGTCATCCTATTGCAAGTTTTATTTTCAAAAATTGTATATTGCTTAAAGGCTCAAAAGCTAAGTTTTTAGCGCTCTACGAGTTAAGTATGTTGATTTAAAACTTTCTACCATTTTAGACGTGGTTCCATAGTGTAGTGGTTAGCAAAACTGCTTAACACGCAGAAGGTCCTGGGTTCATGCTGCATTGGAGCCACAGACCATGGTCTACAGCCATGTCACCCTGAACAAGACTGATGTCTGATCTTGAAAGCTAGGCAGGGTCAGGCCTGGTTGGTACTTGGATGAGAAACCACCTAAGAAGACCAGGTACTGTAGGCATAAATAATAATCAAAAATAAAATTTCCCACCATTTTGAAAAAATATTGTAATCATAATTTAGAAAATTCATAAGTTCGCATTCATTGTTGGACACTTTGCAGTATACACATTCATAGATTTACAAAGCCAGTTTTCAGTGACTCAAACTTTCCTAAACTATTATTGATCTAGAACAGAAAACATTGAAAGCTCATACCACCAACCTAAAGCATTAGCTGTTTTCAACAATAGCTGTGTCATCACAGTTTTATAGTTCAATTAATTACTGCTTATACAAAATATTTATAAATTTAGATAACTGTAATATCTTTTGTAATAAATAGACTCTCCCATTTTACGAGTTCAGTTATATATTATGTGTTCACCACTACCAATTCTAAGTATATTTTCTGCTCCACAGATATTTTAATCCAGTAAGAATATTGTTATACCATGATGTTGCCCTCTGTCAAAATCATTTACATTATCATGACAAAAACAAATAATTTTATCTTCAGAATTGAACTTCTAAACTGAATTTATAACAGCTCTCACAAAAAGTCTTATTTTTACCCATCAACAGAAGAAACTTTCAAGTGCCAATTAAATAAATCAAACCTTACAAGAATTAACTGAGTTTCTTTGTGAAGCATCATATAACTGATATAATACGAGCTTCACGTAATTCTTGCCAAATTTTTCTCTTGCTAATGGAGCCAACAAGTCAATAGTTTTTAAATTACATTTGCACATTCATTAAAAAATACTTGAAATGGACAATAAATGAAATTTACTCAGAACACTCATTTGATCTAAATGATGAGTCTTGCTTTACAGAGTGCTATGTCAACATATCTACAGCTGCACATTAGCCTTCTTCTTAAGTGATCCAGTAAGCTTTGAAGCAGAAACCTGTTCAGTGATGTGTATATTTCTGTTTTCACGTGGTCAGTGACAAACCCCTCACTGCAAGGAAAGGTAAAAGCAGTCACACATTTTGAATTTTACACATTTTTACTACCTTCCATATTCATTCATTGTTTCAATTTTCCTTGAACATTGATTTTCATTTTTTAGCTCATTACTACCAAAGGGCTTACCTAAAAATTAAAAAAAAAAACACTACTACATAATTAAATAGTAAATTTGCATCACAAGGTAAGTATATGTATCATTATTCTGACTATTTAGGACTCCTCAGTCTCTGTGTCCCAGCTACATTTCATACATAATTACTGCATAATTTTCCACTGACCTCACTAAATAGTAGCCTGGTGATTCTGGTACCTCTCAGACAGGTATATCAAGTAGCCAGCAGAGAAGTAACACTGAATTTTCCCTGTGGCTCTAAGTGTGATCAATGGAGTCAGAACCAGGGCATCACCTGTTTGCTAGAAATGCAGCATCTCAGGTCTCATCCCAGATGTACTGAACCAGCATCAGCATTTTAGTAATATCCAGGTAATATGAATGAACCTGAAGCTGAGTAGTCCTAGATATTTCCCCAATATCACTGAGATGAGAAAGAGTAGGATGACTGAGCCACTGCTATCTAAATATAATTCATTTACTCATAGAGAATCTGGAAAGCTGCCCTTGACAGGAAGGGCCAGCCACACTGGGTGTGGAGGGGCAAGGAACATGGATGGGATGGTCACTGGCATCTTTCTAATTAACATGTGATAAGATGCATTGCAGAGGCAACTTCTCAAAGTAAAAGTTCACTAGACCCATTTCAGTTGATGTTACTGTGAATATTAATAATAATCATCTTTAAGAAATGAAGTATTCCAAGCAAATGTAAAATCAGAGAGGACCATCACAGGCCCACAGGGAAGTATGATAATCCACCCTTCAATAAAACTGTACCCACCAGGATCTCTTCTCAAATCTAGAGGCTTTACAAAATCTATACCATAGTTTTACCATCTACTGTTTCAAAGGCAAAGTCAAAAATATTTGTCTTTTTATACAAAAATTTATGCATTCTATTATTTCATTAGCTTTTTTTTTGTTTAATTAAAAAATCTTTTAGAGGAAATCAACTAAGCTCAATCCCATGATCCACCTGTGTATGTGTGAGTGTATGTGTGTGTATTAAGTACTTCACATTAGTAGCCAGTCCCATTCATTATGAAAAGGATCTTAGAAATGGAAGGTGAGTTAATTCAGGGAATAATAAAGCCCCACAAGAATACAGAGGATGAAGTATTCAAGTAATGTTATCAGCAGAAAGAAATCATTGTGCCTGTTCATTGGCTTTAAACAGAACAGCTCTTGAATATACAAAGATTTTAAGCAATCTTCCCTAATGAACATGTACTATTAACAGAAATTGCAAAGTTCCATTAACTTTTAACAGAATAGATTATAAATAGATTATAATACCTCTCTCATTTTTCTCTTTTACAATAATATATATTAAATCAAGCAAAAAGTAGAGTAAGATCAAAGAATGTTGTGATAAAAAATTATAGTTAAGCTAGGTAACCTAAAGTTAAAAAATTAGGAGCTCGAGATTACTTTTCCTCTGGAGGAGAAAACAAGGGTGAAGATTTGTTGTTACTTGTAAAGACTTTTTGATGATTGACAGTAGTTTAAATCTAATATGTTGTTTTTTTACAACTCATTATTTTTTATTAAATTTATTGAGGTGACATTGGTTACCAAAATTAAATAGGTTTCAAGTATGCAATTCAATAATGTCATATGTATATTGCATTAAGTGTTCACCATCCAAAGTTAACTCATTTTAAAATCAAATATCTCTATTATTTTAAATATTATGAAATTTTATCAATGTTTTAGTTTTTCCTCCAATAAAAGCATTTTAAGATATTATGCTCTTTCTAAAATTCTTTATGTAGATTGTTTCAATGATAAGGGGAAGAGGAACAGATAATTGGATCAGACTTCCAATTAATGTTCCTATCTGTAGCCCTTACCTTACTACCATATTCACGCACATGTTCTGCCTGAGTCCCAAGGCTCTAGCCTCCACAGTCTACATTTGTTCACTCTCTTTTTACCTGTGTCCTCTTTAGGTGTTCTCCAAACTGTAGTTTCCTACACCCTGCTGCATCAGTTACTTTTCACAACCTACTTTGCTTCTCCTTCCAGAAGTGTATTGAACTGTCTAATTCACTGACCCTCATCCATTCTCCTCACAGCATTTCGCTTCTTCCCTGTAGATACTTTTACAGCACTGGGTCTGGTGAAGGAAAGCAGATTGGTAGCACCTTTGATCTGGCCTTTTAGCTGGAGGTTGGAGACAATTTCTTTAAAAAAAAAACTATTTTAGAAAATATTTTTATATAATATAAGAAGAAAAAAGTTCTAATGTGTCTTAAATATTGTTTTCGAGTTTATATTAATTACTTACTTGAATTTTTTGATAAAACATTTTTACAACTTATGGCACATTTTTGTACAAAAATAGTACGAAAGTGACACAATCAGTATCAGCTGCATGTTTGATGAAGAATGAGATTGTTCAAAGGAAAAAGAATGGTGAGTGGTCAGCACAATGAGCAGAAACATGATGTCCTGGGACAATGTGGGCTTTGGAATCAGACAGACTGTACCTTTCGGTCTGCCACTTCCTAGCTATGTGAATTTGAACAAACTTTCCAATCTCTCTGTGTTGTTTCATCTAGAGTGAAATAAACTTCCTGGGGAAGTAAAATGTTCAAGCCACAGTCAACTACCAATAAATATTGGCCCCAAACTCATATTGGACTACTCTGTCTCTATATAAGATATATTGGCATATATAGTATAATGAAAATGAAGAATCTCTAAGTTATAATTTCAAATTTCTGTAATACCAATTAACTCTAAAAAT
Source organism: Macroglossus sobrinus (assembly GCA_004027375.1). NCBI lineage: Eukaryota > Metazoa > Chordata > Mammalia > Chiroptera > Pteropodidae > Macroglossus > Macroglossus sobrinus. Next base: position 69,157 of record PVKZ01003097.1, read on the forward strand.
ATCACTCATTCCATATCCTGGAAAGTATATTGTGTTTCCCAACAAAGAAAAAAACAAGTAGAGCAACAGTGATACTAGCATTATTTCAGAGTCAACAGTGATCTTGTAATTCTGGGTCAGAAAATAAGTTAAAAAAATAACCAGGTGTTTAAAAAAATACCCTCTTCTTTTTCATATGTGCACCATTTTTCCATTGTTTTGATTTCTAGAAATTATTACTGAATATACCTTTTAAACTTCATTAGACACTATATTTGGTTGGCATGTTTGACTTCTTGTTAAGTTTTCTAACCATACATTGGAAGTTGTAACCCAGGTTATATCTACATGGCATAGAATTAGCTTCTTCAGACACCATTAATAATTAGGATAAGAGCTAGAGGGAAAAGATAAATAATTCAATAAAACGATATCTACACAATCAGAAAACTTTTTGATTAAAAGTGCTAAACTCGTGATTTTCTGATATAATGTAAAAACTGTTTTGTATTTTCAGAGTAAAATCACTAAATTAATTATAAATTACATTGAGACAACCCTGTAAAAGAACTGGGAAGTTTAGATCTAAGAAAGTTTTGTCCATAGATTACTAAAATGGAGATTGTGCCATGAGACACCACATATCAGTTGAAATAATCACATTAGATAATATAAGCCTTAAGTGAATCTTATTACTTCAACTACTCTACCTTTATTGTAAATTGTGGAACACCAAATTAATAATAAATATAATCACCATTTTACTATATACTAATAAACTTTATAAATATCTCTTCTTCCATACTATTTTTACCTTTTTTCTTTGCTTTCCTTTCATCTTCAAAACAGAATAGAGCAACTGCATTTTATCTAGTTTGTCAGTTCCAGAGGTTGTGTGAGGGGAAGAATAAATAGTGAGGTAAAATTTCTAATCTGCATTGGCTATGTGACCAACTCTAAACAACTTCTTAAAAATGGAAATAATAGAGCCTGGAACTGGTTTGTCTTACTTATAACTGTATCCCCAGGTCTTAGTAAAGTTTCTGTGCATAAGAGATGCTCCATAAATGTCAATTACATAAATTAATTAATAATGTCTATATCATTGGGACTATTACGAAGATTTAACAAGTGTCCAGTAGAGTGTCTGGCACAGAAAAATGCTCAGTTAAAGGCAACTGTTGCTAGTGCTCATTTATTGCAATCCACTTGCCCAGATAAATTTTAAAAAGAGAGTTGGAAGCCACAAATTAATCACATGTCATATGCTGCCAGTTGAACTAAGCAAATTCCACAGCCTCATAGCTTGCTCTGAATTATCACAGTCAAACAGATATGGATTCCTCTATTACATTCTAAGATTATTCTTATTAGTTTTATAATTCATGTTGCATAAAATTCCTCATTTAAAGTACACAATTCAGTCATTTTTAGTATTTTCATATATTATACTACCATCACTATTAATTTTAGAATATTTCCATAATACAAAATAGAAACCCCATACCTATTAGTAGTCACTCTCAATCCTACCTGCCTCCAAGCCTTAGAAAAACTTAACTTCTGTATAAATGGAATCATAAAACCCTTTGTGATTGTCTCCTTTCACTTAGCATAATGTTCTCAAGTTCATCTATATCGTATCATGTATCAGTATTTTATTCTTATTTATTGTCATATGCCACATTTTATTTATCCATTCATCAGTTGATGACCAATTGGGTTGTTTCTTCTTGTAGGAATGCTGTTGCTTATAGACATTCTTATATACCATTTTATATAGACATTTTATTTATCTATCTATCTATTTGTCTAGCTATCTATCTATTTATCACTTTTAATTAATTTATTTATTTTTAAGGTGACATTGGTTAAATTCAATAAGTTTCAGCTGTACATTTTAGCAGTAAGGTATATGTATATTTATTCTGTGTGTTCACCTCCCATAGTTAGATTTCTTTCTGTCACCACATATTTGACTCCTTTTACTCCATCTACCACCCCCTGACCCCTTCTCCCCTACCCTCTGCTAACCACTAGTCTATTGTCTATGACCATGAGTCTCTGTTTGTTTATCCTATTCCTTTGTTGCTTTTAGGTTTATATCCCACAAATAAGTGATTGCATGTGATTTTCAACTTTTTCTGTCTGGCTTATTTTGCTTAGCATGATTATCTCAAGGTCCATCCATGTTGTTGCAAATGGCAGTATTTCATCTCTTCTTATGGCTGAGAAATATACCATTGTATATATGTACCACAGTTTCTTTATCCATTCATTTATCATAGAACACTTCGGTTGCTTCCATGTCCTGGCCACCATGAGTAATGATGATATGAATATCAGTATGCAAATATCTTTTGGGATATAGGTCTTCAAGTACTTGGAGTAAATACCTAGTAGAGGAATTGCTGTATCATATGGTAGATCAATTCTTAGTTTTCTGAGGAACCTCCATACTGATTTCCATAGTGGTTACATCAATTTGCAGTTCCATCAGCAATGTATGAGAATTCCTTTTTCTCTACATCCTCCCCAACATTTGTTATTACTTGTCCTGTTGATTGTAGGTATTCTAACAGATGTGAATGGTATCTCATTGTGGTTTTGATTTGCATTTCCCTAATAGCTAGCAATGTTGAGCATCTTTTCATATATTTGTTGGCCATTTGTATGTCCTCTAGGGACAAGTGTTTGTTCAGGTCCTCTGCTCATTTTTTGATTGGTTTTTTGTTTTTTTTTGTTGTTGTTGTTATTGAGTTATATGAGTTCTTTGTATATTTTGGATACTAGGCTCTTATCAGAGGCATTGCTTGCAAATATATATTCCCATTTGGAATGTTGTCTCTTTATCTCATTGACAGTTTTTTTTTTTTTGCTAAGCAAAGCTTTATAATTTGATGTAGTCCCATTCATTTATTTTAGCTTTTACTTCCCTTGCCTTTGAGGTCAAATTTATAAAATCCTCTTTAAGTTCAAGGTTCTTGAGTTTTGTTCTTATGTTTTCTTCTAGGCATTTTATTGTTTCAGGTCTTGTATTTAGGTCCTTAATCCATTTTGAGTTAATTTTGGTGTGTGATGATAGAAAAAAATCCAGTTTCATTCTTTTGCAGGTGGCTTTCCAGTTTTCCCTTTCTTAACGAGGTTTTCCTTTCTCTACTCTATGTTTTGGCTCTTTTGTCAAAAATTATTTGCCCATATAAATATGAGTTTACTTCTGGACTCTCAATTCTGTTTCACTGGTTCGTATGTCTATTCCTCTGCCAATACCATGCTTTTTTGATTATTGTAGCTTTGTAGTATAATTTGAAGTCAGGGCAAGGTGATGCCTCCAGCCTCATTCTTATATATTATCATTATCATTATTATTATTATTATTGTTATTATTATTATTATTATTATTATTATTATTATTATTATATCTATTCCAGTGGGTTTAAAGTGGAATTTTGTTGAGATTTTAATTTGCATCTCCTAATGACTAGAGGTTGAACATCTTTTATTACATTTCTTAGACATTTATATCTCATTAGGACAAAGGTCTATTTAAATCATTTTTCATTCTTATTTTGGATTGTCTTTATTGTTGAGTTACAGTATGTCTTTATATATTCCAAATACTAGATCCTTACCAGATTTTATTTGCAAACATATTTTCCCATTCTGTGGGTTTCCTTTTCACTTTATTGATCATGTCCTTTGCAGCACAAGTCTTTAATTTTGATGAGGTCCAAGTTATTTATTTTTTCTTTGGTTACTTATGCTTTGGGTATCATACCTAAGAAACCATTGTTTTAACCTAAGGCTGCAAATATTTCATTTTTAATTTTCTTTTAAAGGTTATATAGTTTTAGATCTTACATTTAGGTCTTTGAACTCTTCATCAAACACTAACAGAAGATATATTCTTTTTAAGTCTGTTCTAGGTAGTTCATGTAAGTGGGATTATAGGATGGCTAAATAATATGTCATTATTTATACTTAACTTAACTTTATTTATCTATTCCTCCATTGATGGACACTTGGATTGAGTCTTCCTTTTAGTTATAATGCTGAAATGAACATTAGTATACAAATATCTGCGTTCTTGTTTTTAATTCTTTTTTGTAAATTTCTAATGGTAGATTGCTGAGTCATATGGTAATTCTATATTTGGCTTTTTCAGAAACTGCCAGCTTTTCCCACAGAGGTTGTACAAGTGGTTTAATTTTTTCACTTTCTCACCAACATTTGTGATTTTCTGGATTGTTGTTGTTGTTATCATTATTGCCATCTTAGAAGGTGTAAAATGGTATCTCATTGTGGTTTTATTTTCATTGTCCTAATAACTAAATATGCACAGCATTTTTCATGTGCTTATTGACCACTTGGATGTCTTAACCCAAATTAATAGATATCTGGCATAAATCATGTTAAAGAACCCTCTCTCCATAAAGTTAAATCTCAGCTAGGCTGCAAAAAGCCATAGCTTAGATAAAAATAAACCACAAAAGTAATTTTAAAGCATCTGACTACATAATAGCTAAGACACAAACCAGGATTTAGATATACCACTATGCTTAGTCTTAAACTTAGTTTACACAACAATAATATTCACCAGAGTACTTCTAGAAACAGCTTAAAACTTAAAGGACTTGGTAGTGCTTTATATTCCTCTAGAGAAGCCTGTTCTGTAATCAATAAACTCTGATAAGACTCACCAACTCTTGCTAATACTGTCTATTTACTGCCATCTTTAGAAAACCCTAAAAAGAAATGATAGTAAGTGCAAGTATCTAGCATAAAAATTAGGTCAAGGTGTAGTTTATAAGATGGAAAAAAATGGGCTACATTTTCTAGTTTTAAGAATATCAACACATTAAAAGAAAGTTCTTATGAAATCAAGAACCAAAGGAGGATTTAACAGTAAATTAAGAGAAGAGAGCTTAATTGAATCAGGCCATGCTCATCACCCTCTTCAAGTATTAAAACATAAACAAAACTTTATTTTACAAATGTGCACACATACAAGAGGAGATAAGTTGTGACAAGGCAAGCATACTAGAAAGTGTGCTCGGATAGATCAAAGTGTCGTCTAATTAAAGCACCTAGTTTACACTCAGGAGATTTCATATCAAATGACCACTTTGAACTAACATTAGCCCAAATTATATCAAACTCAACTTCTACAAGTAATTAAAACAAAACATTTACCAAAAATTAAATCATGGGAGATAGACATTCTATCCTGTGCTATAGAGAAAGTGCTGTAAAGGAATAATGAAAGATAAGTTAAAAGTAATAAGCAGCAAAGTTTATCCCTTATACTTTTTGCATAATGATTTAACTAGAATAAGTTGGCAAAGAGAACTTAAGCTAAGCAATCTGAAACCAGATGAGCTCCCTATGAACAGACTTATGGGGCAAACTCATCTATGTGAAAAAGTAGTGAGAAGATTTATAGGTAGAGGTGAAAAGCCTACCAAGCCTGGTGATACCTGATTGTCCAGAATAGAATTTTAGTTTGACCTTCATTCCTACCTAAAATAATAATATTTCAAATGTAGGTTTAAATTATAATCCAAAGAGCCTTTTAGGTACAGGATACAACATTTACTAGAAAGTAAGTGTAAATACCATAGTTGGCCTAAAATCAGCCACCAATTAAAAAAGGGTTCAAGCTCAACAAATAATAAATACTAACTCCTAATTTAATACTGGACTATTCTATTATTAAATAGAAGAAATACTGTTATATGAGTAACAAGAATAATTTCTCCTCACACAAGCTTATATCAGAATGGATAATCCACTGACAATTAACAATAAAATAAATTCATCAATAATTAGAGCATTTATTACGTAAAATGTTAATCTAATGCAGGCATGTGCTTAGGGAAAGATTTTTTAAAAAGTAAAAGGAACTTGGCAAACACAAACCTCTCCTGTTTATCAAAAACATCACCAAGTGAAATTGACCTTCTTATGAAGAGGTGTGAATAAACTAAGATGAGAAGACCAATGGAGCTTTTTAATAAACTAGTAAAAAGGAAACTATAACTGGTCTGAGGGAATAAAGTCTTTTAATGGACTAGCAATTTAAATAGGGGTGACCTCAGAATACAAAACAACTTCCAAGTGATTAAAATTAAACCTAACTAGTCAAAATACAATGTCATTTATTGATCCAAAAAAATTGATCAATGGAACAAGTTACCTAGGGATAACAGCACAAACCTATTTAAGATTTCCTATCAACAGTATGGTTTGCGACCTCAACGTTGAATCAGGTCATCTCTGTGGTGCAGCTGCTACTAATAGTTCATTTGTTCAACAATTAAAGACAATCCCTCCTCCAGAAATGCCAATTCTTAATACATCAGTACTACTAGCCTCTGGAGTGTCTATCACCTTGGCCTTCCACGGTCTAATAGAAGGAAATCACAGACATATACTTCAAACCCTATTTATTACAATCTCCTCCTTTGGAGTCTACTTCACACTGTTTCAGTCCTCAGATTACTAAGAGACTCCTTTACAATTTCAGATGGAGTATGCAGAGCCACATTTTCCATAGCTACAGGATTCCATGACTACACTTCATCTTCAAAGAAGTTGCCTGACATTGACATTTCATAGATGTCTGATTATTCCTATATGTCTCTATTGATGAGATTCCTATTCTTTTAGTATAAATGGTATAATTGACTTCCAATCAATTAGTTTTGGTTGCCTCTGAGAAAAAATAATAAATCTAATAATAGCAGTACTTACCCTGTTAGCCTCCTTGCTAGTAATCATTTTGACTACCATATTTTGCATTTTGACTACCACAAACAAAAGTATACACAGAAAAATCAAGTCCATACAAATGCGGATTTGATCCAATAGGGTCAGCACACCTACCTTCTCTGTAAAATTCTTCTTAGTGGCTATCACATTCCTCTTATTCAACCCAGAAATTGCTCTCCTTCCCCTACTGTGAAACTAGTAACCTAAAAATCATACTTATCATATCATTAATGCTAATCTCACTTCTAGCTGTTAGTCTAGCCTACAAATGATCCCAAAAAGGATTAGAATGAACTGAATAATGATAACTAGTTTAAATAAAAATAAATGATTTTGACTCATTAGATTATGATCATACTTATAATTATCAAGTGGCCTTAGTTTATATTAATATACTACTAGCAATTACAATATCCCTTATAGGTCTACTGATATACTGATCCCACCTACTATATTCACTCTTATGCTTAGAATAAATAATATTATCAATGTTTGAAACTATGGCAATAATAATTCTTAATACCTATCTAGTCTTGTATCAATTATCCTGCTGGTATTCGTAGCCTGTGAAACCACCCTTAGATTATTGCTACTAGTTATAGTATCTAACACATACAGTGTTGACCACATACAAAATCTAAGTTTCTTACAATGCTAAAAAGTTATTATTCCTACTATTATACTAATATTTCTGGTATGACCATCAAAGAACAACATAATCTGAATTAATGGCACAGCCTACTGTCTAATAGTTTTATTAACCTGCCTCTACTAAACCAATTTAACGATAACAGTCTAAATCTCACTAATATTTTTTCTGACTCCCTATCAAGGCCCCTATTAAAACTAACTACATGATTACTACCACTAATAATTATTGAAAGCCAATATCACCTAACTAAAGACACTCCAACATGAAAAAGTCTCTATATTATTATACCAATTCTCCTACAAACCTTTTTAATTATGACATTTACTGCCACAGAACTAATTCTATCCTATTTGAAGCAACCCTAGTACCAACTCTAGTTATTATTACCCAATGAAGGGAGAAATGGTATGACTAAATGCAGGGTTATAATTGTTATTTTATATACTAGTAGGATCTCTCCCACTCTTCATTGCACTAATCTATATCTGAAACTTTATAAGATCCCTAAACTTTCTACTCACCCAATACTGAGCTCAGCCTCTAATGATGTCTTAAAGCAATATTTTGCTATGATTAGCATGCATAATGGCATTTATAGTAAAAATACCTTTATATGGCTCCACCTGTGACTACCAAAAGCACAAGTAGAGGCCCCTAGTGCATGATTAATAATCTTTGCAGCTGTACTACTAAAACTAGGAGGTTATAGTATACCACAAATTACCACAATACTAAATCCTATAATGAACTTCATAGCATACTCTTTTCCTTATAAGGAATAATTATAATCAGCTCCAACTGCTTACACCAAACAGACCTAAGTCACTTATTGCTTACTCTTCTGTAAGTCATATAGCACTAGTGACTGTAGGCATTATTTTCAAATTCCCTGAAGCTACAAAGGAGTAACCGTTGGAATGATCGCACATGGTCTTACAATGTTATTTTTTCTAGCTAACTCTAACTATGAATGAATCCATAGCCTAACTATAATTTTAGCCCACAGACTTCCAACTATCCTTCTACCAATAGCCACATAATAATTATTAGCAAGTTTTACCAATTTGGCTTTACCACCCACCATCACCTTAATCAGAGAACTATTTGTAGTTGTATCAACATTCTCATAGTCCTCAATATCTATCTTATAGGAATCAACAATGTAATTACTGTCCTTTACTCTCTCTACATTGCCAATTGTAACACAACAAGGAAAGCAAACTTTATATATCAATAATCTCCCACCATCCTTCACACAAGAAAACACTCTCATAGTGATACATCTAATATCCTTTTTTCTCCTATTAACTGCAAAATTATTTTAGGAACTTTATACTGTAAATGTAGTTTAATAAAAATTTAGATTGTGAATCTAATAATAAAGACTAAAAACTCTTATTTACTGAAAAAGTTGCAAGAATTGCTAACTCATGCCTCCATACATGAACACATTGCTTTTTCAACTTTTAAAGGATAGTTATCCATTGGTCTTAGAAACCACAGAATTGTTGCAACTCAAGATATGCCTATTTACTTTTTCTATACTAGTTTTCTAACAATATCAATCATAGCAAATACTGCCAACATTTACAGCAGAAAAACATATCTAACCTATGTAAAAACCATAGTATTGCATGTTTCCAAAGTAAGCTTAATTCCAACAACAATATTCATTCAATCAGGCTAAGAAATAGTAATCTCAAACTGACACTGAATAACTATTCTAAAAATGACCCTTAGCTTTAAACTAGACTATTTCTCAATAGTATTTATACCAGTAGCACTATTTGATACATGGTCCATCATAGAATTTTAACTATTATGTATACACTCATACCCATATACCAACTGATTTTTAAATACCTATTAATATTTCTCATTACAATACTAATTCTAATAACCACCACTAATCTCTTCCAATCATTTATTGAATGAGAAGGAGTAGAAATTACATCCTTTCTACTAATTGGATGATGATACCAACGAACAGATGCAAGAACTGAAGCATTACAAGCAACCTTGTATAATCATGTTGGAGACATTGGCTTTCTTACAGCTATGGCATGATTTCTTTTTAACTTTCACACATGAGACCTACAATAAATATTTATACTTAACTTCAATAAACCAACTTTCCACTTGGCGGCCTCCTCCTAGTCTCAACTAGAAAATATGCTCAATTCGGACATCACCCCTGACTGCCATCTGCTATAGAAGGTCCTATATCATTTCAGCCCTACTCCATTTAAGCACAATAGTTGTAGCAGGAATCTTTCTACTAATTCAACTTTGTCAACTAACAGAAAATAATAAATTTATCCAAATAGTAGTACTATATCTGGGAGTGATTACAACACTATTCACAGCAATCTGTGCTCTTACCCAAAATGGTATTTAAAAATATATATAGGGGGAGGTAAAAGGGAGGAGGAAAAATAAACAAACAGAAAAAGAAAGAAAGAAAGAAAGAAACAAATAAATAAATAAATAAAACTATTCTTAAAATATAATATCTAAAGTCAATTTGGCAAAATGTTAACCCTTAATCAAATGGTGGTGGGTATGTTTGTGTCTGTCACATAATTTTTTTAAGTTTGAATTATTTTTCAATTAAAAATAAAAAGATAAAATATTTAGAAAAAAAATTATAGTCTTTTCTACCTCTAGGCCTCATAATAGTAACAATTGTCATGAACCAACCATATCTAGCATTTCTCCATATCTACACACACACACATTTTTCAAGGCCATACTACTCCTATGCTCTGGCTCTTTATTCACAGCCTGAGCAACAAAGAAGATGTTTGAAACATAGAAGGCCTATTCAAAGCACTACTCCTTACTACCACCATCCTTATTATTAGAAGCCTAGCCCTACCAGAGATACCTCTCCTCAATAGATTCTACTCAAAAGACCTAATTATCGAATCCACTAACACATTGTATATCAGCATTTGAGCCCCACTAATTACTCTTGTCGCTACCTCTCTTACAGTAGTCCATAGCACTCAAATTATCTTCTTTGAAGTCCTGGAATAGCCATGTTTTTCTAAAAGCCATGTTTTTAGTCAATAAAAATTGACTAAATAAACTCCATCAAAAACCTCCTAATTGGAAGTACCTTTGCTGAATTTTTTATTTCCAACATCACTCTAACAATCATGTCACAAATAACTATATCTTACTACCTAAAAGTAACAGCCCTAACCATAACCATGCTAGGCTTTCTTCTAGCACTAGAGCTCAATCTTACAACACAAAACCTAAAATTCAAACATCCCTCTAATCTCTTCAAATTCTCTAACCTCCTTGGTTACTTTCTAACTATAATATATAGCTTCCCACCACTAATAAACCTACTAATAAGTCAAAAAGTAGCATCTATATTACTAGATCTAATCCCCTATACCAGAATCGACTTGGTTGAGTGAATCTGAAGAGGATTTTCTGTCAACAAGACTACCTTAACCTGATTCTTTGCCTTTCACTTTCTCCTCCTTTTCAATATCTTAGCCCTAGTGATAGTTCACTTTTTATCATTGAAACAATCTGATGACCCTATAAGCGTGCTATTAGACATAGACATAATTCTATTTCATGCACACTATACAATGAAGGACAATCCAGGGTCTCTAAATATAATTAATTCTAGCACTACTATTACTAGTTTTATTTTCACCTGATCTCCTACAAGACCCTGATAAATACACCCCAGCTAATCAACTTAAGACTTCCTTACATATCAAGCCAGAATGGTACTTTTATTCACCTATGAAATCCTACAATCTATTCCAAATAAATTAGGAGGAGTTCTAGCCCTAGTTCTGTCAATCTTAATTTTAGCTGTCATTCCACTACTATGCACATCAAAACAATGGAGCATAACATTCCAACCCCTTAGTCAACGCTTATTCTGACTACTAGTGGCAGACTTTCTAACATTAACATGAATCAGTGGGCAACCAGTCAAACACCCTTTCATTAGTATTGACCAACTAGCATCTATCCTATATTTTCTTCTTATTTTTCTAATGCCCCTTGTTAGTATTGTAGAAAAACATCTAAAATAATGAGTCTTCTATACATAGTATATAAATTACAATGGTCTTGTAAACCAGAAAAGGAAAAAAATAACTTCCCCCAAAAGACTCAAGGAAGAAACTCAAGTTTCACCATCAACACCCAAAAATGAAATTCTACTTTTAAACTATTTCTTGAAATATCATATAGGTGCAGTGTTTTTGTATGCTTTTCAAATTGAGTTGATATCAACTTAAATAGGTTGTTTTAAATTTCGGATGTTAAATGTAATGTCAATAGTACACACAAATAAAATATTTTAATAATATTTACAAAACTATTGATAAAATAAACTAAACTTAAAGTTCTAAACAAGAAAAAGAGGGACAAATAACTATAGAAAACAGAAAAAACAAATAGCAAAATGGTAAAAGTTCTTTTTTATCAGTAATTATTTGAAATGTAAATGAATTAAGTTCCTCATCAAAAGAGATTGGCAAAATAGATTTTTTTTAAGAGGACCCAATAATGTGCTGTTTACAAGAGACTCACTTTAGATCCAAAAACACAAATAAATTAAAATTGAAAGTATGGAAAAATATATTCTACAGAAGTAGTAGCAAAAAGAGAGCTAAAGTGGCTGTACTAATATCAGATAAAATAGGCTTTAAATAAAAAAAAATTACAAGAAATAATGAAGTACTTTATATATTAATAAAAGGGTCAATTCATCAAGAAGATATAACAACTATAAACATATACACCAAACAGCAGAGCCTCAAAATAACTGAAGCAAATATTGCCAGAATTAAAAGAAGAAATGGATAATTTTACAATAGTCTTCAATATACTTTCAATAATAAGTAGAATATATAAGCAGATGAGTAAGAAAAGTGAGGACTTAAATAAATTATATCTTTATAGACTTTCCAAAGCAAAATTTATATTCAGTTATATATTTGTTTTATAAATCTTGCTGGGCATAAAAGTGGCATTAAAAAAAATACAGGAAGTTCCAGTCAAGAAGACAGATTAGGAAAATGCTGTGCATGTCTCCTTCCATCACCATATTAAAATTACAACTAAATCATAGAAAAATCAACTTAGAGAACTATCTGAAGACTAACTGGATAGAACTCCTATAATTAAAGAAATAAAGAAGAGGTCAAATTGAGACAGGTAAAAAGAGCAGAGATTTGTAATGGGCTTGTCCAACACCCATTTGTGGTGGTTGAAATTCAGGAGGACTGTCTCAGACGCAGATATCTCCTTGGAGGAGCAAGGGTCCCCAGTTTTATCTCAGGATTCCAATGCTGAGAAGAGGAATCCTCACAAAATCTAAGTATGAAAATACACAGGGATTCTGAACATCATGGTAAGAGGGGAGACTGCTGGAAATCCAGATATCTCCTTAAAGGAACTGTGTACAGACTCCCTTTCTTGCAGAAAATCACCCTCAGATCCAGCAACAGAACAGGAGGCACCAGAGATATACAGAGAAAGCCTGTGTTGTGGGCTGGAGGGATAGCCACCATTGTCCATTAGTTGAGTTCTTCTCCCGTGCAGCCTATAAGTGGGCACCATCTTGCCTGTGTTGAACTCTCGCCCCACATGGCCAAATCTAAACCTGGATGGTCATGGCGAATTCTTATTATTACACCCTGGTGACACCCTGAGACCTTGCCCCATCCAGCTGTCCCATTGCTGAAAGCATTTCCATGGCTAGACAATCAGCTCCACCCCATGGTCTTTCCTGGAGGCTCTTTAAGCAACAATCAAAAGGCCTAAGCTCTCCTGCTTCCAGAATCACTTTTGGTGGTAAGCAACCAGGTCTGGCCCAAGCTGTTATTTCTTGAATAAATCTTGGGGGTCCATGGATCAAAGGCTAGTAGTGGTTGGTCTTAATGTGACCTAAGGCTTCTGCAAGTGGCCACAGGCTTAGTACTGGCAGCGAATATGAGATGTGCTAACCTGGGGAAACAACTTGTCCCACTCTGGTGACTCTCTGGGAACCCACCTCACCCAACTCGAATATCACTTTAGCTTCTCAGTCATAGGTAGCCAGTAGGCAGCCTCAGGCCTTGAGTTGCCCTGGGCCTTTTTCTGAGCTGCCCAAGACCCAGTACTGGTGGCAGACAACTTCAGATCACTATGTGGTCTCTTCTTCATGCCTTTAGGTTCAGCACAGGCAGTGACGAAATACAGATAGCTTTGAAGCTCCTACTAGGTAACCCTGGCCAAGTCACAGGCAGTGGCTGACCTCGATCTTTATAGAAGTCCCACTGAAAGGGCTCCAGACCAACATACCCAATAGTTGGCATCAGACCACAGCAGAACATGACCCGAATAGCCCAATAGTGGTACATCAAAGGGTGGTGTTAACAGAAACATGATCTCACTAAAGCAAATCCAACTCTGTGAACTGAGTCCCCACAGCAGCTCATATGCTGTGGGCACGGCCAATCCTCACAGCCAGTCACTCCAAGAGTCAATCCCACCCTCTGACATATCAACTGCAATTGAGATTCAACTACAACAATAGGCACACATGGCACACACAAGAGACACACCTGGAGCACCTAGCACAGGTGATCAGGAAGACTGCACCACTGGGTTCTACAAGGCATTTAATACATAAGATCACCTTACCAAGACTGGGAGACATAGCAGATCTATGCAATACATAAAAACAAAAACAAAGAGGCAACCAAAGTGAGAAAATAAAGAAACATATCCTACCTGAAAGAACTGGAGAAAACTCCACAAAAATAGTTAAATGAAGTGGAGGCAAATAACTTGCCAGATACATAGTTCAAAACAATGCTTTAAGGATGCACAATGAACTTAGAGAAAGAATAGATAATCTCAGTGAGAACTTCAAAAAAGAGAAGGTAAGCATTAAAAAGGGCATAGAAAATATTTTTTAAATAGTAAGAAATGATGAATACAATAACTGAAATAAAAAAAATACACTATCCGACAAAGTAGCAGGGAAAAAAAAAACCCTAACTGGAACAGCAAAAAGAAAAGATAATTTTAAAGATGAGAATAGTTTAAGGGACTTCTGGGACAACATCAAGTGGAACACATTTGTGTTATAAGGGTTCTAGAAGGAGAAGAGAGAAAGCAAGGAATTGGAACTTATGAGAAAATAATAACTGAAAAACTTTCCTAATCTGGTGAAGCAAATAGACCTACAAATCCAGGAAGCTCAGAGATTCTCAAACACGATGAATCCAAACAGGCCAAAACAACACACAAAACATATCATAATTAAAGTTTAAAGACAAAGAGAGAATCCTAAAAGCAGCAAGAGAAAGGCAGCTATTTATTTACAAAACAGCTTCCATAAGAATGTCAGTTGATTTTTCAACAGAAACTTTACAGTCCAGAAGGAATTGACATGAAATATTCAGAGTGATGAAAAGCAAGGGCATGCAACCAAGACTACTCTACTCAACAAGGCTGTTATTTAAAACTGAAGGTGAGTTAAAGAGCTTCCCAAACAAGAAAAAGCTAAAGGAATTCATCACAAAGCCAACATTACAAGAAATGTTAAAGGTATTTCTTTACAAGGAAGGGTTTAGAGAGGAAGATAAATAATAAAATAGCAGTAACTATGTATCTATTGATAATCACTTTAAATGCAAATGGAGTAAATGCTCCAATCAAAAGACATAGGGTGACTGAATGGATAAGAAATCAAGATACAAATATATGCTATCTATAAGAGATCTACTTCAGATTAAAAGATACACATAGACTGAAAATAAAAAGTTGGAAAAGATATTTCATGAAAATGAAAATGAAAAAAAAGGCTGGAGTAGTAATACTTATATTAGACAAAATGGACTTCAAAACAAAGGTTATATAATAAGAGACAAAGGACATTGCACAATAATGAAAGGATCAACCCAACAAAAGGACATAACCTTAGTAAACATTACTGCACTCAACATAGGAACAGCTAAGTATATAAAGAAATATTGACCAACATAAAGGGAGAGAACAACAGTAATACAGCTATAATAGAATACTTTAACACTCCATTGACTCCAATGGACAAGCCTTCCATACAGAGAAATCAAGGGAACAGCAATCTTAAATGGCACTCTAGACCAGATAAATTTAATTAATATCTTTAGAGCGATTTACCCTCAAAGCAGCAGAATGTACATTCTTTTCAAGTGCACATAGAACTTTTTTTTTAAAAAAAATAGACCACCTGCTAGACCATAAAGCAAGTCTTAATTAGTAAGAAGATTGAAATCAAATAAAGCATCTTCTCCAACCACAAACTAGAAATCAATTATAGGAAAAAGACTGAAAACACACAAATGCATAGAGGCTAAATAATATGCTACTAACTAATAAATGGATTAGCAATATGATCAAAGAAGAAATAAAAAATACCTTGAGACAAAAGAAAATAAAAACACAATGACCCAAATCTATGGGACTTAGTGAAAGCAGACCTAAAAGGGAAAAATGCAGCAATCAGGCCTACCTCAAGAAATAACAAAAATGTCAAATAAACAATCTCATCTTACATTAAAAAAAAAAAAAACTAGAAAAAAGAACAATAAACAAAGTCCAAAGTGAGTAGAAAAAAGGAAATAATAAAGATCATAGCAAAAATAAATAAAATAGTCTAAAAACACAATTCAAAATATAAGTGAAATTAAGAGCGGGTTCTTTGAAGATAAACAAATGAAATGGATAAACTTTTAACTAGATTTGTCAAGAAAAAAAAGAGAGGACACCCAAATAAATAAAATCAGAAATAAAAGGGAAGTGAAGACTAACTCCACAGAAATCCAAAGGATTACTAAAAAATATTATGAGCAATTTTATGCCAACAAATTGAACAATCTGGAAGGAATAAATACATTCTTAGAAATATTTAATCTTCTAAGACTGAGTCAAGAAGAAACAGAAAATCTGAACCAATCAATTACTATTAACAAAATTAATTCAGTAATCAAAAACTCTTCACAAACAAAAGTTCTGGCACAGATGGCTTCACAGGTGACTTTTACCAAATATTAAAAAATAATTGACACTTATTTTTCTCAAACTATTTCAAAAGAGGAGGGAGGGCTCCCAAGCTTATTTTACTTGCCCACTATTACCCTGATTCCAAAACCAGACAGATATTATAAAGAAATTATAGGCCGATATTCCTGATGAACATAGATGAAAAAATTCTCAACAAAATATTAGCAAAACAAATTCAGCAGTACATTAAAAAGATCAAGTTGAATTTATTCCTGGAATGCAAGATTGTTACAATATTTAGAAATCAATTGATTTAATATACCACAAAAACAAACTGAAAGACAAAAATTGTATGATCTTGTCAATAGATGCACAAAAAGTTTTTTACAAAATCCAGGATTCAAATATAATAAAAACTCTCAGCCAACTTGGAATAAAGGCAACATACCTCAACATAATAAAGACCATATAGAGAAACCCATGGCTAACATCATACTTGATAGGGAAAAGTGGGGAGAGAATTCTTTACGATCAGGAACACGACAAGGATTTCTACTTTCACAATTTTTATTCAACATAGTATTGGAAGTTTTAGCCACAACTATAAAACAAGAAAAATAAATAAAAGACTTTCAAATTGGAAAGAAAAAAGTAAACTGTTATTATTTACAGAAGATGTGATACTATAGAGATCCAAAACCATAAAACTTCTAAAAGAAAACATAGGCTGTAAACTCTCAGACATATCTCTTAGTAATATTTTTCTGATATATCTTCTCAAGCAAGAGAAACAAAAGAAAAAATTAACAAATGGAACTATATCAAACTAAAAAGGGTTTACTCAGCAAAACAAACCATCAGCAAAACAAAAAAGCAACCTACTGAATGGGAGAAGATATTTGCAAATGATATATCTGATAAGTGATTAATATCCAAAATTTATAAAGAACTCATACAACTCAAACCAAAAGCAAACAAACAAACAAGCAAGCAATCCAATTAAAAAATAGACAGAAGATCTGAATACATATTTTTTCAAAGAGGATATACAGATGGCCAGTAGACATATGAAAAGATTCTCAATAGCACTAATCATTAGAGAAATGCAAATTAAAACCACAAAAACAGCTATCATCAATAAATCAAAAACTATTATTGGAAAGGATGTGGAGAAAAGGGAAAATTGAAATTATTGAACATTGGGCACTGTTGATGGAATTGCAAATTTGTAGAGCCACTATGGAAAACAGTTTGGAATTTCTTCAAAAAATTAAAACTAGAACTACCTAATGACCCAGTAATTCTACTTCCAGGTACTTATACAAAGAAATCTAAAATATGAATTTGACAAGGTATATGAATACCCATGTTCACTGCAGTGCTATTTACAATAGCAAAGATATGTAAACAACCTAAATGCCCACCAGCAGATAATTAGATAAAGAAGCGGTAGTACATATCTATATTGTATATATTGTAGTATATATACAATGCAATATTATTTAGCCATAAAAAAATCTTACCATTCACAATGACATAGATAAACTTCAAAGGTATTAAGTTAAGAGAAATAAAACAGAGAAATATAAATAGCATACAATTTCCCTTGTGTGTGGAATCTAAAGAACAAAATAAATGATTAAATAAAACATAAACAGACTCACAGATACAGAGAACACACTGGTGATTGCCAGATAAGAATGGGGGCTGGGTGAAAAAAGTGAAGGGATTAAGAAGTACAAATTGGTAATTAAAATATAGCCACAGGGTTGTGAAAAAAGCATAGGGAACACAGTCCATAATGTAATAACTATGTATCGTGCCATGTAGGTATTAGTCTAATCCAGTGGAACAATTCATAAATTATATAAATGTCTAACCACTATGCTGTACACCTGAAACTGATATAAGATAATATTGAATGTAAACTCTAATTGAAAAAGAATTTTTTAAAATAATAAATAAATAAATAAGTATATGATAATGTTTACTTTTATATTTTTCCATTTATTTAACTTTAACAGAAATCTTTACTTTATATTACCACTTTGAGTTACTGTTTATTGTCCTTTCATTTAAACCTGAAGGACTTCTTTAGCATTTCTTGTAGGGTAGCTCTAATGGTAACAAACTTCTTCAATTTTGCTTATGTTATACTGTTTTAATTTCTCCCTCATTTTTAAGGATAGTTTTGCTGGGTATAGATTTATTGATTGACATAGTGTTTTTTTCTTTTAGCATTTTGAATATGTCATTCCATTATATTTTGGCCTAAAAGTCTTTGATAAGAAATTTTCTTTTAATCTTTTTTTGAAGAGTCAATGTATGTGATACGTTGTTTCACTTTTGCTGCTTTTAAGATTGTCTTTCTGTCTTTGTCTTTCACCAGTTTTATTATAATGCATCTCAGTATGATCTCTTTAAGTTTATCTTACTTGGAGTTTGTTGAGCTTTTGAAATTGTAGATTTAAATATTTAATGAAATTTGGGAATTTTTTGGCTCTTTCTACCTTCTCCTTTGAAACTCTCAAGCAGACCTTCTCTGGTTTTCTTAATGCTGTCCCACAGGTCACATGAGCCTGTTCACTTTTCTTTGTTCTTCTTTCTGTTTCTCAGATTCAGTAATTTCAATTTTTCTACCTTTCAATAGTCAGTAGTCAGTGGACTACTTCTTTTTCCTGTGCAAATCTATTGTAAAACACCCCTGTGGTGATTTTTTCATTTTTGTTATTGTATCTCCAGAATTGCTATTGGAAATTTCCTTTTTGTAATTTCTTTCTATTGATATTCTCATCTTGTTCAAACATTGTTTTCCTAATTTATTTATTTGTATGGTTTTTCTTTAGCTCTTAAAGTATATTTAAGATAGTTTTTTAAAAGTATTTGTCTGATAAATTCAATGTCTGGCCTTCGTCAAGTACAGTGTCTGTCAGATTATTTTGTTCCTTGGACTGAGCCATACTTCTCTTTTTCTGTATGCTTTGTGATTTTTTTTTAACTGGACATTTAACGATTATAATGTGATGATTTTGAAAAACAAGTTCTCCCTTCCCCCAGCATTTGCATTTTTAACTGTTGAAATCTATATTAGTACATTTGTTTAGATAGACTTTCTCAAATTATTATTGCAAATACAGTATTCCTTGTTGATGTGGTCACTGAAGTGTCTACTCCTACAATTGTGTTTAGCTCATGCTTTGACAGAAAGGTCCTTGAATTCAGGAAGCTCTTCCAGTCTTTTTACACTGTCTTTGTGTCTGGGCCCTCCCTCAATTCAACCAGGATTGTATTGTGCCTAGGGATCAGCCCAATGTGAAAGCCTGAGGGTGTTTTCGGGTCTTTTCTGAACATGTGACTTGCCCAGGAATGCAAGTGGCTTTCTAAATTTCACAGTATTCACTATTTCTTTTGAATGTCCTAATTTCCTAGAGAAGTTCTCACAAGCTTTTTCCTTAGGCATTATTGTATATTTAGACTGTAATCTTTTGCCCTCAAGTGTCTGGCAATTGTTAATAAAACTGCAGTTTTTCTGAGCTCTTCCATCTGAGTTCTGAGTTTAGTAAAATGCTAAATTCACGTTGCTTCAATCTTTCAAGTAGCTCTTAGACAGGTTAAAACAAATGTATACAAGAATTTGCCAATAAGTTCTGTTTTTCTTCCTCCAGAAACAGGGAAACAGTCCCATACTGGGAATAGAAATGCTATCACCACTTTAAAACTCCTGCCACATAGGGAAGAGTTGGGGAAAAGGCGGATAAAATCACTATAAAAACTTCCAATAATTTTGAAGTTCATTTTTCTTGATTCAATGTTTACTTTGTTTCTATAAACTTTTTACCCTTTTTTAGATTTCTCACAAAATTCTTTTTTTTTAGATGTCTCACAAGATTGAACATTTTTCAATCTTCCTTTGGGAGGAAAGAGACTGGAGCTTCTTATTTAGTCATTGTATGGAATCACTTCCCAGTATTTTGTTGCTGTTATGGAGGGCAGACTTAGAGATATCTTTACTCTACCTTTCTACAAGTCGTACTCCCTAACAATATTTTATAAAAGCATTACAGTGTACATAGGCTTTCAGATAAGACTTCCTGTGCCATTTGTTTTAATAAGGTGTGATCCAAATACTTGTGGTGATTTATCTGGTTGGAATTTTCAAAAAGATCACTAAGATCGGAGATATTTCCAATAACTTACATCAAGTGATTTTTAACTTGTCACAATACATTTCAAATTAGGCTTTCATCAAAATTCCTTTTGTCTAGGTCCACACTGATTTCCACTGCGTTAAATCAAATTATCCGTTCACAATTCTCATGTTACTTGACCTAGCAACAGCATTTTTGACACAATCAATCACTCTTTGTTCCTTAAAATACCTTTTTTACTTTGACTTCCAAAGTATCTTCACTTTCCTTCTCCTTCACTAATCATTTCATTTCAATCTCTCACTAGTTCCTCCTCCCTTTATTTTCCCAACTTCCTCATATGGACTTATTCCAAGATACATTTTCTTTCCTTTATCTATAATCACTAACCTGTGTTTTCACATACTCTTATTTCCTTCAGTATCATACATAGACTGAGTATTTCCAAATTTATATTTTCAAACCACACCACTCTTTAAAACTCCAGTCTCATTTATCCAAGTAGACATTCACTTGGGTGTTTAATAGCCATCTCAAACTTATTATTTCAAAATGAACACCTGATCTTCCTCTCAAACTTACTCCAGTGCATTTCAATTTATGACAATTACATTCTGCTTGTTGTCCAGGTCAAACTCTGGAACCATCTTAATTGCCACACTCTTTTTTGCACTTCATATTTGGTACTTCAACAAATCTTATTGACTCTACTTCTGAAATACATCCAGAATCTGATGCCCTACATACCATCACAATAATTTCTCTTCTGATTCAAGCCATCATCAACTCAGTCTGAATACCTGAAATCGATTTCTACTATTACACTGTTACATAGTACCCAGAATAATTAGTTTACAGTATATCATATCACATTACTCTCTGTTCAAAATCTCCCAATATCCTTTAGAACACAAGATAGTTTTCACAATTGTCTAGAAAGTGCTATTGTGTCATCTCCCATCACTTCTGCAATCTCATTTATTACTATCCTCTGAATTATTCTAATTCAGCCATACTGCCTCTTTGCTAATCCTAAAACCAGTCAGACAAATCTCACTCTAGGGCCTTTTTAGTGGCTTTTAACTCTTTCTGAGTGTTCTTCCACCAGATACCTTAATGTTCAACCCCCTTATCTCCTTCAAAATTTTGTCCTTAGTTTACTTGATCAATGAGTGTTAACATGACCACTCTTTTTAAAATTGTGACCTTACCTCCCTCTACCCACAGCATTCCCAATTTTCATGTTCTTTCTGTATTTTTGTTTTGTTCCATAATTCTTTTCACTTTCTAAGGTGACACACATAACTTATTTATTGTATTATATATGCTATTGATTGTTTTTCTGCCATAAGAATATTTGTTTCATGAGGGAAAGCATCTCTGATTTTTTCACTTATATCTCCCAAACACATAGAACACTACTTGGGTACATGATAAGTACTTAATAATTAAGTTTATTTATTTAAAAATAAATAAATTATTTTATAACTTTGATGAAACATTTTAGCAAGATATGTTGCTATGTTTTCAACTCCACAAGCTATAAATCAGAAAAAAATTTAACCAACTACATTTTCAGAAAAACTTCACTCATATGACTTAAGAGATTTAGTACTTATTACTAAAGCTGTAAAATTGTTCAAAGTAATTTTGAATTAGAGTATAAAATATACTCACCTGTGATATAATCCATGTGTGAATACATTGATGACTTTAATTATGTATAAAGATTTGGTATTTGAGCTGATTCAATATAATAATAAAGTAGCCTGAAAATAGTCTTAACAGTTATACATAAAAGTATAATTAATGGATAGTAGTATAGAAATCTATGACTATAAGAGATATAAGACTCCATAATAAGGTAGATTGTTAGTGTTTATTTCAGCATAGTAAAATATCATATTACCTTTAAACTATTTGAAGAAAAGTAATCAATCTGAAATAAAATTAATTACAGTGTGCAAAGCACATACCATCATTGAATTATCTAGGGTTTGTTGTGATTAGCATTTGAGAGGCATTAGGATGTATAAGTCTTTGGAAACAAGATGAAACAAATTTTTAGGTTTGATCACAGGCTGAAACTGGATATGAAGCTAAATAAAATGAGTACACATTTTAGAAGTCAACACATGGGAATTTGAGTACAAATTCTGATTTTATGCCTAAAATCAAAAGATCAATTAATGAGGGATAGACAATTGACACTAGGACCCAAGACACTTGCCTAAAGAAACAGAGGTGAGGGGCTAGGTGAAGACTCAAATAGCAAACAATAAAGATGCAGAGATTAAATAGTAATTCAGTGCAACTACTTAGAAATCAATAATAAATGACATGCATATAAGGACATTAAGTCAATTAGAGAGCTGGCAAAAAAAGAATTAAGCAGTCATGAAACATAGGAGCAGGGAATGGAAACTTTTTTTCCTGGGGTCCAGGAAAGTAATTCAGTCAAAGAAAGAGAGAATAGGGGGAAAATATACTGGAACATGGCTACCAGGATCAGATCATTCCTAATGGAGAACCAGCAAAAGTCTATCTTTGTGTTTTGTTTTGTTTTGTTTTGTTTTGTTTTGCAGAGTTTTCTGGACTAAGGGAAATATTTTCACTATAAAAGCAGGATTAAATCATACAAGCAGTACTTAAAAGATTCCAACTGAGAGGTTAAAAATCTGTGAAATATCAATAATACAAAAAAGCATAAGGACCACTTGGTGTCAGGGGATATCAACCAAATCTTAAAGACAAGCCATTATCATTGCTACTTAAATTTATGTAGAATATAAAAACATAAACAAACTTCCAGGTTTTTTTCTAAAAGTAAATATAACTTTAACACCTAATGTTGCAGAACATGTGCATGTGCACAAACACATACACACCACAAACAAATATCAATTAAGAATATAAATGTAAGAATTTCAAATCAAATATTAGCTAATGGCATTGAACAGCACATTACAAAAAGAATACATTGTGAGCTATATTAGTGTCCTATTGGTGCACTAACAAATTACAATTTAGTGGCTTAAAACAACACAAATATATTATCTTACACTTCTGGATATCCTGTCTATAGTGGGTATCACTGAGCTAAAATCAATAATTGTCAGTAGGACTGTGTTCATTCTGAGGATGATCTATTTTCTTGCTTTTCCAGTTTCATGAGGCTGTCTACATTCCTTAGTTCAGGGTCTCTTCTTCTATCTTCAAAACCAGCAGCTTAACATCTTCTTTCTTATCTGATCTTTGCTTCTATTCTTAAATCTTTCCTTTTTGACTCTGACTTTCCAGGCTCCATCTTACAAAGATCCTGTCATGACATTGGGCTCACCTGAATAGTCCAGGAAAATCTTTCCATCACAAAGTCTTTAACTTAATCATGTCTGCAAATCATGTAAGGTAACATTCATAGGTTCAAGGGATATGAATTTGAACCTTTGGGAGACCATAATTTATTCTATCACATGACCTAAGTGAGATGTATTTCAAGATCACAATGATAACTCATTACTGGCAAAGCCATTAAGATTATTTAAAATATTAATTGTGATAGAAGAAAATGTTATATTTTATGGTAATCCCTATTAATGTGGAAAAGACCCAAAAGAATTGAATATCTGTTAAAACCACTCAATAATATATAAACGGATACCTTCTTAACCTGACAAAATACATATCCCTCAGACTAGGACCCAGTTTCTTACTTAATGGAGATACACTTTTCCCATACAATCAGGAATATGACTACAGGCACACACTATGTTCTCTTTTATCATTATTTAGAGCCATTAGTCAATGCAATTAAAAAAGAAGAAATAATTAAAAGCATACAAATTGAGGGAAAAGAAGCAAATTTATCTCCATTTTTAGATAATAGGAAAGCATATCTGAAAATTTCAAGAGTACTAATGTTAAAAATAACAAATATTAAAAGAATTTAGATACAATAATATAAAGTTGACATGATATAAACATATAAACTATAAAAAGTATTACCTTTTATATATACAAGCCAAAACCTTCGGAAACGTATAATGAATAAAAAGTCTTCCATTTACAGTAGCAATAAAAAAGATAAAATAGTTAAGGATAACTTAGGAAATCTGCAAAAACTTTAGGAGGAAACTTTTAAAACACTGTTGAAAGACAAAGAATGGATTTGATCAAATGCAAGAACATCCTTATTCTTGGATAGGAAGCATCGACTTCATAAAGATGCCAAATTACCTTAAATTAATGTTTAAATTTAACACAACCTCAAAAAAAATAACAGAGCTTTTCTGGAGCTAGTCAAGTTGATCCCCAACTTTATAGAAAATAAACATGCAAGAATAGCTAGAAAACCTCATAAAATAATGAAAATGAAGAGCAACATATATGCCCCATAATTAAAGGGATGGTGCTGACATGTGAATAAATGAACTAGTCAATGAAAAGAAAAAAATGCAGAAATAGATTTAAGGTATTTAATGCATGATAAAAATGGAACTTCAAATGATTAATTTAAAAGTGGTTTTTTTAATAGGTAGTTTTGGTATACCTAGAATGTCTTTGATAAATGATAACATTGGATCAGCGCCTCACACATGAATAATTTTAAGTGATCATAATAAAAATGAAGTCACATATTTACAATAGCTAAGATATGGAAGCAACTTAAGTTCCCATCAATAAATGATTGGATGAAGAACATATACACAATGGAATATCACTCAGCCATAAAAAAATGTAATCTTACCATTTACAACTACACAGATAGAACTAGAGAGTATTATGCTAAGTGAAATAAGTCAGACAGAAAAAAGATAAATACCAAATGATTTCACTTATATGTGAAATCTAAAGAACAAAATAAATGAATAAACAAAATATAAACAGACTCATAGATACAGAGAACAGACTGGTGATTGCCAAATGAAAAAGATGAAGGGATTAAGGAGTACAAATTGGTAGTTATAAAATCATCATGGGGATGTAAAGTACAGCATAAAGAATATAGTCAATAATATTGTAATAACTATGTATAGTGCCATGCAGGTACTAGACAATTCATAAATTATATTAACATCTAACCACTATGCTGTACACCTAAAAATTATATAAAATAATGTTGACTATCAACACTAATTGAAAAATAAAAATTTTTAAAGGGGCTTAAAACAATGAAGTCACAAAAAATATAGGAAGAAAACATAGGTAAATCCTCTGTAAGTCAAGTATGGAAAAACTATTCTAACTTTGGCTCAAAATTAATATATAGTTGTAAAAACAGATTTATAATTTTGACCACATAACTTTTTAAAAAAATGATTGATTCCAAATCTGGGCAGGGAAAAGATAGAGTAAGTTTGGAATGTTTCATTGTGACAGAAAGATAAGAAGTTTTCAAAGACTAATAGGGACATAAAAATGATGCAGAATATCATCTACATAGACCTCGATTGGCCAAATTCTATGTATACATTACCACACATAGAATTTTTTTATATGTAAGTTTAACTAATGGTAATATACCAATATCAGTTTCTATGAAAAATGTACAATAGTAATGTTTGATGTTAATAATTGGGCAACTAGATGGGTTAAGTGGGAACTTTCTGCATAATTTTTGCAACTTTTCTGTAAATCTAAAAATATTCTAAAATGAAATGATTACTTAAAAAAAGATAGAATTTATAGGTTTAAAATGATAAATATAAAAAAGGGGAGATTTCTTTTTTTTCCCCAGAAGAATATCAACTAAGAGTAGAAGACTAGAGAAACACAACAAAATGTAATACATTTGCTTTACTGGGATCCCGTTATCAAATAAGAATAATAACAAAAAGACTATTAAAAGACATCTTCAGACTGTATGGAAAATTTTAATATGGTTGGCATATTAAATTATATTATAGAATCAATAGTAAATTACCTGAGTGTGAAATTATTGTCATGATAATATCCTTGTTCTTACAAGACACATGCAAAAGCATTTGGAGTGAAGCATTATGATGTTTGTAGTTTATTTCAAACAGTTTTAGAAAAAAAGTGTGAACAGATAGGCATACTAAAAGGGATTCAAATATTAACTTATAAATCTAAGTGAAGGATATACAGGTGTTCATTGCTGATATTTTGACTTTTTAAAGCTTTAAAATTTTTCAAAATATTAAAAATCTTCTAGGTAAAAAAAAGAAAGAATGAAATTAAGGAAGAAAGTAGTTGACAGATCTAAGTATCATATACTATTTTCACCATTTTCACAATTATTATCTCATAAAATCCCAACAAACTTTCCCATAAATATTATTCTCATTTTTTACAAATAAAAATATGGTGGCTCAGAGGAGTCACATAACTTGCCTAAAATCATAGATTTTGTAAAAGTGGATCCTGGATTCAAATCCACTTCTTTTAAGACACCAGATATTCTCTCCTTCCATTCTATAATGCTGGGATCAGGACCTTGTGGGTAGTTCTGTTAAAGTAGACAGATAGACAGATATAAGCAAGAAAGAGAGAAACTCACAGGGGCACAGATGTGGTTGCCATCAACATCCTGGCCCCAAAACACAGGTGGCCTTTCCACAAAAACATATGCGCAGACCAGGCCATGTTCACCCTTGACCTAATTATTTCCTCATCATACAGATATTATAATAAATTAACATTGTGGTGTGACACTACCCATCATGCATCTGATGCTGTGACAGTTTTATAAAAACCAATCATGGCAAAAAAGAAATGTCTCCCTAATTTAAAGAAAAACTATATTCTTTCTATGAAGAGACCACCCAAAATCATGAACATTCCATCCCTTAGATCAATAAATAAGGCCTCAAATCCATGAAAACACAGGGCAGCTCCCTCTTGACCTTGCCTGCTAACCTTTCTGAGAGTGTATTTTCTCTTTTAAGAGTGTACTTTTGGCTTCCAATAAACTTGAGATGTTGTTTCATTACCTTCACTGTCTGTCTGTGAATTCTTTCTAGTGACGTTGACAAGACCCTGGTCAACCGTCCAGTGACAATTCTGCAAACAAGGTTTCAACAATCAGCACAATGGCCAACAGCCCAGGAATGTCTGGTACTTATAAGGTTCCTAAGAACCACAGCTTTTTCCACTTAGGATTCAACTTCTCTGGAACAGCTATTATCATGCTATTCTTACAAAAGAGGAAATTGTAATGTTTCAAAGCTCATGGAATGAATCTAAGTAAGAACACTGTCATCGAATAAGGGAAGATATTTAATCTTCACTATCCTAAGCTAAAGGTAGTCCATATGATGCATATAACATGGTTTAAGTCTCCTAATTGTTTTTAAATATTTCTTTTGAGATATGATCACATATCATCAAACTCATCTTTTTAAAGTATACAATTCAATGGTTGTTTGTTTGACAGAATTGTGCAACTATTACAATCAATTTTAGAACATTTTCATCACCCTCAAAAGTCACTCTCTGTTTTCTCTCTAATACCCTGCCCCCTGCAACCACTAATATACTTTTTGTCTCTATGGATAATTTCTCTTTTCTGGACATTTCATTTAAATGGAATCATGCAATATGTGGTTCCTGTGACTAACTTCTTTCACTTAGCATGTTTTCAAGGTCCATCTATGTTTTGGTGTGTATTAGTATTTAATTTATTTTTATTGTTGAATAACATTTAGTATTATAATAATAGCAATATTTTATTTTTTGTAATACCATATTTTGTTTATCCATTAATTAGTTGATGAACATTAATATTTGAATTGTTTCCACTCGTTGGCTCTTATTAATAATGCTGCTCTAACCATTAATGTACAAATTTTTGTGTGCACATTTGTTTTTTATTCTCTTGGGTATATACCTAGGAGTAAAGTTGCTGGGTCATATGGTAACTATAATGCACTATTTTTAATTCTCACCAGCAATATGTAATGTCTCTACATTCTCACCAACACTTTTTGATTATAGTCACCTTAGTGGCTGTTTGTTCCTAGCCATCTTAGTGTATGTAAAGTGGTAGGTATCTCATTACGGTTTTGATATGCATTTTTTTAATGACTACTAACGCTGAGCACCTTCTCATGTGCTCTTATTGTCTATTTATATAACTTCTTTACAAAAATGTGTATTCAAATCTTCTCCCATTTTTTAATTGGGTTATTTGACTTTTTATTAAACTAGTTTTACTCTCTTTTGGTCCATTTTAATTTTAATTATATGCAATATTACTATGCATATAATTATGAGAACATTACAGAAATTCTTTGTACCTTTGTTTCTTCACACATCAACGTGAGATGTTACCAACATCACAAGTTTATATGAGGGTTAAGCACATACAAAGCATTTATTACAGGAACTGAACCATTATAGGTGTTCAAAAAATGAGACTCAAATCTAAAAGGACTCATTGATGGTGGGAAGTAACCATAGTACAATTATTACTCCGTATTTGGGGATTCGAGATAAGCGTTTACAGAAATAAAAGATAATACTAATTATGCTTGAAGTCCTATCAAAAAAGTTATGAAATATTTTAAATCAAGACGTTATTAAATATCCCTAGCAGACACATCAAGTTGTGTTATAATTATATAAATACAAAAAATAATAGGACTATAACAAAATAGAAAGGTTTACAAAAGGAAAAAGATTATAAAACAAGACTTATATTTAAATAGTACTAAAAATAATTATTTGACATGCATAATTATATGGTTTTATATGCATTTCATTTTTTTAATAATAACAGTGCCTGGAAAATAAACATTTTGCTTCATCAGAATTCAACTATTTTCTCCATTAGGAAATAAAATATCTTAGGAGATTTTGTTTACTTCTTGGCAAAGCAGAAAAGAATTTTGAACCAAAACTTTCATCTGAGATTTAAGGGATTAAACCAATACTGCAAATGAATATCAATAGTGCATTTTGCAACAATGAACAACTGTGTGTCAAATGGATAGTACCATATTTGTTATTTACAAAATATGTATAAGTTGCTCAGTTGATTATGCCTTCTGTTAGTTTTCTGTTCAAGGGCAATGTTGCTAAACCAGGAAAATTAAATTGCCTAAGTAATTGAGATCTTAAAAAATAGTAGGCAGAGAAGATAAAACTATAGGTGCCTTTTCCAAGGTCTATATTGAAGCCCCATCAAAAAGAGTTATGGTCACATCATTAAGTGAATGAACTTATGTCTAAGACATAAAAAGGACCTAAATATAGTCAATGTAGGAAGCATCACACCAAAAAGATGTGATGACAGCATTTGATAAGACATTATTGAACTTTAATAAAAGTTATAAGGACCATTTTATTACCAGGCCGTTATATTTCAATCTTCTTAGTTTTACATGTAAATTGAAAAGAAATACTTTATGAGTTATGAGATTGTTCAAATAAAATGAAATAAAACTAACTTAAATTTAGAGCACAGTCATGACGTAATTTTTTTGCCTCCTGCCCCCCCAAAATTTACAACATAGGTCTTGAAACTCTTCCTTCTGCGGAACCTCATAAGGGCAAGATTCTAATATAGCACAAGTCAATTCAGGTCTCTTCATTATTAACTGCAAATAGCAAAGGTAA
The DNA here is from genome assembly GCA_004027375.1 of Macroglossus sobrinus. Lineage (NCBI taxonomy): Eukaryota > Metazoa > Chordata > Mammalia > Chiroptera > Pteropodidae > Macroglossus > Macroglossus sobrinus. The sequence continues at coordinate 99,304 of PVKZ01003097.1, forward strand.
GATGTGGCTTAATTAGTCCCTAGACTAGACACAAATTATGTTCTCCCTCTTTTGTTCTATCAACGTTTTAAAGAGATAATACTGTCGCTTATTTAGTCTCATGTTATCTCTATTATTGAGGAAGAAAAAAACCTATAATTATGCTCATTTTCTAGGTTAAAAAGTGAGTTACAAAAATAAAATCTACATGCCTAATCTTGTCACAAAGTGAATTGATGTGGCAAACCTTTTAGTTTGATGTTTAATCCAGGATTCTATTCAACGTATCATGCTCTTTTTCTAAAATGTATTGTCTGAAGCTGAATTGTTTTAAATATTTGGTTGGAGAAAGGAGAATTTAAAGCTAAGTTTTTGTTTTTTCATTTTGCCCTCTCTTGACTTCAGCATGTAAGAAGTATGAGTGGATTAGAAATAGGACTGTCTATAAATTGCTCATAGTTTTAGCTCTGTCTAACTAGCTGGGGAAGATTAGCTACATCACTTGAATGTTGGCGCTGCCCTCACATTTCTCATCTATAACATGATGACAACTGTGCTTTCCTTAGCCTACCAACACATTCGTTTGAGGTACAGTTGATAATGTATTTGAACATTATTGATAAAGTATTACATAAACATAAAGTCATGTGTTGGTCATGTGATGTAAGAGCCACTTACATCAGCACAAATGTGATTAATAATCATGCCCTTTTCTGAATGCCCATAGCACCTACCTATACCTCTCTTAAGATGCTTATTCTTCACTTCATGCATTAAAATAATTGGTATTCATTATGCTGAATATATTCTTCAATGATAAGAATCGTGAGACCTTTATACCCTTATACCTTGAAGTGTACCTGTTGCCAAAAGACTGGCTTATAACTGCTACCATTCTTGCCATTGATGCAGACCACAACATTGCCAGAATGGCTGTGCTTCAGGCTAATCAAGGGAACATCAGCAGTCACCCAGATGAACAAAAAGGACATCCTTCAGGACACATCTCATGGGCATAGATACAGCCTAACTCTTCTGTTATTTCCTGCATGGAAATGGCTGCTTCTTCCTCTTAACCCCTTACTAACCATATTATTAAGTCAATGTCCATAGCATGGGAAAAAAATAAAAATTAATTGTAGGTGAAACTCCCATTTCAAACAGTTTTTAAAGAGGTAGCTTACTAGTTTATGGTCATTAGTGGCTGTATACAAGTAAGAATGTGCTTGAATGTCTGCATATGTCAGTCCAGCTCCCTAACAATGAGTATTGCTATTTTCTCACATTTGTTAAAAAGTGAATAACATTAGCAATGGAAAAACAAATACGGCCTGTTTATTAATTGTTCTTCTCTGATGTGGGAATGTGTGTGTGTGTGTGTGTGTGTGTGTGTGTGTGTGTGTGTGTGTGAGCATTGGCCTCTATGAGCACACATAGCAGGGCTCCAACCAGGAGGGTAGTGCTCTGAATTATGCTTCCAGGGAGAAAGAATTTATGCTAATATATTCATTATACTAAGCCTTTTTATAATTAAGAGACATGCATATTCCCAATATCTGACCTACATTAGGGTGAAACTTGCGACCACTGAAAAAATAAAAACTAATTGATCCTGGAGACAAAGTTCATGACTTCAGCAATGTTATTCAGACCAGCAGCAGTGAACCACTCTATGCAACCTTGATTTATCTCACTTTATATCTTCCATTTAATTTAGTTCTACACGTTTTTGAAAGTTTAATCACCTTCCCTTTAGAAAAGAGCCCTGTTAACACCTGCAATCATTCCTTTCAATTATCATGTTTTGCCTTCAAAAAAAGGGCATTCCAATTTCATGGTCAACACAGGATGCAATTTTACACTTGAAAATAATGGCAAGAGCCATCTATAATGATATATGGAAATAGACAGCACAGTTGCCACAGAGGACCCATTACTTTACTGGCTGAAAAAAAAGCACTTGAGATGTCCTACAGAGTTTCTAGGAAATTTTGGAACTGAATCTTGCCAATTAACATGTTTTAAATAATTACTATCTTTGGTTTGACAGATGCAGCAATTTGTGCATAGACTTATTAAGAATAAATGTTGTTAACAGACATAATTAAAATAATAAACCTGGCCATCACTCCTTTTTCTCCCTAAAACTTTAATAAAATATGTCCATTTTGCTTTTACAGGACAAATATTATTATCAATGGAACAAAGATCTTGAATTTAAATTGATATCCATGTATATGCACTGACCACTGGCATTTTCTCTTCTAAAGAAGTACTAAGCTTTAAGAACAAAATAGATATGAGATGCATTGAAATTATTTTGTGCTTTTCAAACTGCACCTTACAATATTTGAGAGGTCAAGTCTTTAAAGAATGACCAAATTTAATCTTTTATTTCTAAGAGTGCCTCCTAATGAATGACCCTTCCTACTTTGAGGGTAAAGAGGGACCTCAGTAAGACCCAGAAGCATTTGTCCCTTATCCATTAATTCTACCACAGGTGCAGTGCCTCATGTTTTATAGATGTGTTAACAATGAGATATCACCTCACACTTGTTAGAATGACTGTTGTTAAAAAGATAAAAAAATAACAATTATTGGCAAAGATGTGGAGAAAACAGAAACTCTGTGTACCATTGGTGGGAATGTAAATTGCTGAAGCCACTGTGGAAAACAATTTAAAAGAGCACTATTATATGACCCAAAAGTATTCAGTTCTGGAAATTTATCTGAAGTAAACAGGATCACTATCTTGAAAATATATCGACACCTTCATGTTCATTGCAGCATTATTTACAATAGCTAAAATATAGAAACAATCTAAGTGTTTATCAACAGATGAATGGATAAAAGACATATGGTATTAATATACAATGAAATATAATTCAACTACAAAAGAAGAGGGAAGTCCTGTCATTTGAGAAAACATACATGGACCTTGAAGACATTACACTAAGTGAAATAAGTGAGACAGAGAAAGACAAACACTATAAGATCTCACTCATACTATATGATCTAAAAATACTTAAATACAGAGAACAGATTGGTGATTGCCAGAAGCAGGGGGATTAGGTAAAGATTATCAAAAGATAAAAACTTAACAGTTATAAGACAAATAAGTCCCAGGAATGACATGTACAGCATGGTGACTATTATTAACAATACTGTATTATATATTTAGAAGTTATTAAGAGAGTAGGTATTAGAAGTTCTCATCATAAGAAAAAATGTGTAACTGTGTGGGGTTATGGATATTAACTAAACATAATGATAATAATTTTAAATATATACATATATTAAATCATTATGTTGCACACCTGAAACTGATACAATGTTACATATCAATTTTTTTTAAGTATTGAGCATCTCTGCCTATAGTAAATGGTCTTTCATCTCCTTGAAGAGTGCAATATTTTCATGATTGATTTTTACATTTCTCCTTCACATTCTACTCTGTATGCCCAATAGAGTTTGATTCACCATAGCAAGTTTTAAATATATATTTTCAATCTAATTAAGTAACAAGACGATTGACTATAGGCTCTCACTTCCTGTTTAGTGGTACAGTCCAAAATGTTTCAGTTCGAAAAGGCCACAGACCCCATTATGGCTGTTCATTTCCAAGCTGTTATATAAAAAACAAAAACCAACAAATCTAAGTCAAAAGCACCTAGAAACACTTTGCAAAAGATTCACATGTGCATAGAACCATGTAGAGAGCAGTACAAAGCTGGGTGAAAGCCAAAACTGAAGCACAATGACCTGATTCCACCCAACAGTGTGAAGTGCTTTTCTATCAATCATCCTCATAAAAAGGCTTTGCTTTTAATGAAAGGTACCAGCGAAATTTCTGACATTTAATTTTCAGTCCTTGGCTAACAAAATGTAAATGACAGACACCAAATTATGCACCCAGAATTTTTAAACCAAGGTAGTGGCTACAGAATGACTTGAAATTTGGAGAAAAGGTACCTCAATAATGCCACTCAATAATGTGTCACTCACATACACATATTTGTTCATTAATTGAGCAAATATGTATTAAAAGATTGATATCTGCCAAACATGATTTTAGGTCTCAGAATTATAGAAAAGAATAAAACAAAGTTCTTACCCCATGAAGCTGAGGGTCTTCTGAAAAGAGACTGTGAGGAAACAGACAAATGGATAAGTATGTCATCAATTAGATGATAATAAATGTGATGGAATACACACAGCAGGTTAAGGAAAAAATGGAGTTCTGAGGTGAGGATGAGTTTCTATTTTATGTAGAGTAGCCAAGGAAGGCATCCATGAGATATTACCAAAGCAGAGACATGAAAGGAGTGAAAGTAAGATATGCACAGAATTCTAGAGTGAGTTCCATGAATGGCAAGTGCAAAATGACCTGAGGTAGAAGTATATTTGGTATGTTGAAGAAACAGCAAAAAGGTTTCATAGCTGAAATGAAGTGAGTACAGTATGAGAAGAGTAATTTACATGAATGCATAAATTAGATCTTATTGTTTTGATTGGCTGTCCCCTTTTTGATCTCTCTCTTTTCTTACTCTCTTCACTTCATCACCATCATCCCCAGTAAAAATCCTATTATCGAACCAGGATGTATCCTTCCAAAATTTCCTCTTTACTTATATAATTATTCAGATACACATATTCAGACACATAAAGATTATGTTCTTTCTCTCATAAAAATGAGATTGTATAATTTATATTTTCCTGCAGTTGAATTTCTCACTTAACATCAACCATATTGTCTTCATATGAAAATCAAATGATAGGATGTTAATTTGTTACTTTCAAAGACTGTAAAGTTCCATAATTAAAATTACATAAAAATATTCTATTTTATGTAATACTTCTATTAAAGGATATTATTTTTTCCAGTTTTTGCTACTGTAAACAATAAAGCAATAAATATTATGTGTGTATGTATATATATCAATGCCTTTATTTTGATGGGATATATTTATTAGAATATATAAACCTGGTAAGGATAACACAAAAAAGAAAACTACAGACTAATATCTTTGATAAATACAGATGCAAAAATTCTAAACAAAATACTAGCAAATTGCATACAACAATATATCAAAACAATTATATATTATCAAGCTGGGTTCATTTAGGGGTGCAAGGATGGTCCAATATATGCAAATTGATGAATGTGATACACCATATAAACGAAATAAAGGATTAAAGTCATATGGCAATAGAAGCAGAAAATAGCCTTTTACGAGATTCAGCACCCATTTATGATTAAAACACTTAATAAAATGGGTATAGAAAGTACCTCAACATAATAAAGGCCATATATGACATACCCTCAGCTAACATCATACTCAATAGTGAAAAACTTAAAGCTTTCCTACTAAAAACGAGAACAAGACAAGGATGCCTGCTCTCACCACTCATTCAATACAGTATTAAAAGCCCTAGCTAGAGCAATCAGAAAAGAGAAAGAAATGAAAAGCATTCAAATTGGGAATGAAAAATTTAAATTGTCATTTGTTGTATCATTATCTATATAAAAAATTTGCAACTTTAACAGAGACATATTCAAACCTACAAGAAAGAGAGAACAAAGATTATACATCATTCTCTATATAGAAAACCCTAAAGACTCCACTAAAAACTATTAGAAACAATAATTCAACACAGTAAAGTTGCAGGAATTCATCAGCATCCTTGAAAGATACCAGAAATGACAGTACCAGTTACGTCTGAAACAAGGGATAAATGAAAGGGAGTAAAATAAGGAAAACTGAATGAAACTTCTTTGAGAGGTCATTAGAACCTGAATCACCTTTCCCACTCAGGGACTTTTCCCCCATTCCTTAACCCCATTCCAACAAGAGTTTAGAGCTTTATTTCCTAGAAAGGGTTAAACCAAGAATATATGAAATGGGTGATGCCTCACAAATAAAATTTGTTAGGTCCTACAGAAAAAAAAAAACAAGAAGAATAAATGATAATATGTGTATTGAAAGATAACTTTAAAATTCTCAGGAAAGAACTAAAAAATGACTCACTGAAAATACCCTATTATAAACTCAAAATCAATAAGTCGCTAACATACAGGCAAAACTTCTGATTAGTATTTCAGTTCCCTCTTCATTATGAGCAGACAGGCAAAAGTTACCAGATTCATGAGAAAAAAAAATGTATTACATAGAAAGTGGAAATGAAAACAAGCAAAGAAAACTAATTAGATAAAATAGAGATTATGCAAGATAGTAATAAAAAATTATTACTATCATCAGAGATATAAAATAAGATATTGCACTCATGAACCAAAAACATAATATTATAAAAAGAAACATTCAGAGAACAATAAAAAGCATTTTAAACAACATTTGAAGTGTAAAAGTACAAAATGAAAACATAGTAAAAAAGTTTAAGAATGAAGTTGAAGTACTCTCCTAGAAAGTAACACAAAGAAATGAAAAATTAGGAAAAAAAGTGAGAAAACCAGAGGACCAGATCAGAAGGTATAGTATTCAAAAAATAGGCATTCCAGAAAGAAAGAACAAAGGTTATACATCGGAAAAAAACATGGATGAAATAATTCAAGAAGTTTCCTGTAACTAAAGGGGCTCACCATAACAAGAAAAATTATTATGAAATCTCAGAATATTGGAATAAAACTCTGTTAATTTTCCAGTACCAATAAGGAAACAATCTACACAGAAAACTAGAAGTTAAAATGGCTTTGGCTTTCTCAACAAGAGCTTAGAAATAATAAAATAGTGGAGCAACCCACCAAAACAGTGAAGGAAAACAATTTCTAACCTAGAAGTCATATCCAAACTATCGATGAAATACAAGGATTAAACACTTATAAACTTGCAAGACCTCAAAACTTTTCTCACCTTTGGATCTCTTCTTAAAAATTTACTGGAGAATGTGCTTCACTAAAATGAAAGCAAAAACCAAGACAGTGAAATTCATGGCATAGAAGAAATAGGAGATTTAACACAGGAGAGAAGCCAAGGCAACCCCCAGGAGGATGGAGGAGAAAGTTAAGAATGAGAGCTTGTGCCAGAGATAGAGTCCCACAACAGTAAGCACCTTCAGAATCCCAATACTAGCAAGACACACTGATGATCTTGCAATTAATTTTCTCCCCACAACTGTCATCTGATCCTGGTCAAATAGCCTCTAGTTTACAAAACTAGATTTGTGATTACTACTCAAAGTTTTAAAAAATGATAAGATATTGTTTAGAGATAGATGCATAGTTGTTAAAACCATTTTTTAAAGTACGGAATTAATTAAACCAAAGATAGGATGGTGGGTAACTTGCTGAGAGATGAGATGAGGAGCCCAGGGTAGTAAGGAGGAGCCCAGAAGGAGATTTCTAAGATGCTGTTACTGTTCTATCACTCTGGGTGATGAGCACATAGGTATTGCTTTATTTGAGCTTATATGTTCTTCTTTATTATCAGATATTTTGCAATTTAAAATTTTTAAAGACTGTCTGTTCTATACTTCCTTCAGGCAGTGAAATTGATGTCTAATAATCAATTAGATACCAAATGAGAATCAAAACCAAACATCACCCTGGAGATCATTTTCACATAAGTTCTTTCAGTGCACTCTATAGAAAAAAAAATCTATTAGAATTCTACCTTAAAACAATTTTCTGCTTTGGGGTCATCATTAAGAACCTACTTTGCTTGTTTTTTCCCCCTGAATTGTGCCATATAGTTCATCTACTTAAGTACTATAAAGCTAACTCAAAAAAATAATCTCAGCAAAGGTTTGGATCTGGTGATGATATTTCCTAAATGTGAAGATTGTAGAAAGATCGAGTGGAAGGCTTAATAGTGCAAGAAAAACTACGCAGTTAGTTTATGGCCTTTAATTTTCTTATAATGACAATGCAACTAATCTCCATGTGTAATGCTGATGTTTTCATCAATAAAGTAATATTTATGAAGACTATTTTCACAAATGGCTTAAGCATCATAAAAAAGACTGCCAAAGTGTAAGTTTTAAATTATCCTCCTAATCAACAGAATACCTTTTTAAATAACTCCTACTAACATTAATATATAATATATAGTATAGGTATATATTATATAATGTGTCTTATATTATATGTAATATAATATATATATAATGTAATAATATATTTGAAGAGATATAACCAAAGTTAATGTGTGGACAATTAATATCCAAAACTTTAGAGAATATGAATGAATTACTAATAAACTGGAATTACCCATTCTCATATTATACATCCACCCTAGGAGGGGTCAAAGATGGTGCCCCCTAAAACCCCACAGAGGCTGCATGCCACATAGAGAAAGGGAAGGCTGAACCAGGAGCACCCAGACTCTGCATTCATTCTCACTTGAAAACATACACCCTGTCCTTTCATCAACTACATCATTCATCTTCTAGAAAACTCTGAATAACAAAGCTCCTCCAAAAGTTTCTCCTGGGTATTAGAACCTAATTCTTTCAGATAGTATGTCCCCTTGAACTCCAGCACCAGAAATATAATAGCTCCAAAGGATGCCGGGCCCAATCTTTTTATCTTAGTCTTCCTGAATCCAGGCTTGAAAAGGAATTGTTTGGGCTAAGTATGAAGACTACCTAAATATGTACGAGAATCCATTTCCTGGCCATGTATTTCCTTCTCAAAGAATTAGAGAAAAATAAAGAGAGAAAGAGACAGACTATGTTGACAGTAAGTATTTGTGTAGTAAATGAAATCTATAAAGTATTCACACATCACCTCTTTTAACCCTTACAGCTTCTTTTGAGTGTGATCAGCTATCATCAGCAGATGTTAAGGGAGCAAATAGTAGGCTACCTGTGAGAAGAATATCGAGGTCTCAGCTTGAGGTGGTTCAGTTGTGTCTTCTCAGACACTACACTCCCTTACATGGAGCAGCCCAGTGAGAACAGGAAGGTTCTTCTGTGGGCAGAGCATGAAATCTGAGAGAAGTCTATTTTGCAGGCCAGATGGTTTGCTTCTTGCTTCTTTCTGTCTTTGCCTTTTATCTAGCATTTTCCTTTCACTCTTTTTCACCCATTTCAGATTTGAGCATCAAAAGACTACAATGATGCAGGAAACATTTTTTAAAAATGAGACAGAATTAACCTATCCTAAATATAACTACTGTGAAGAAATTCATAAACTAATTTTTAAGAACTAGACAAATTTCCAGTCTTTGAAATAGGTTTCTTTGGAATTCCAGAATGAAACTAGGGGAAGCCACCCTCCTCCTACTAATTCTTACAGTTGAAAGAAGGCTGATTTGTCTGTGAAGCAAACAAATACTTGAAAGATTTCCTCACTCAGTTCTCACCTCAGTTCTCATGAGAACCACATGATTTCACTTATATGTGGGATATAAAACTGAAAGCAACAAACAAGACAAAACTCACAGACACAGACAACAGTTCAGAGCTTACCAAAGAGAAAGGGGGAGCAGGGAGGTAGAGAAGGGTAAAAGAGGTCAAATATATGGTGACAGGAGGAGATATGACTCTGGGTGGTGAACATACAATGCAATATATTATATAATGCAAGATGTTGTATTATTGAATTGTATACTTGAAACCTATATAATTTTATTGACCTATGTCACCCTGATAAATTTAATTTTAAAAAGAAAACTTTTAATTCCTCAGATTAAGGGAAGGGAACGCAGGATTAGAGGGAGCATACTGACAAAGGCCAAAGGGTTATATACATCAAACAAGAGATTTGACACTTCTTGCTCTTCAGAGTGCTAAGGTATGTTCTGGCTATCCAATTTTCTTTGTCTTAGGGAAATCAGGCCAGATTTGAGAGCACCTTTCTATGGTTCCATACCTGCATATACCTTACTACATAGTCGTAGTTAGGCCTGCCTTTAGTTAGAGAAACTTAAAATGCAGTGCTTATTAAATATATTTTGAGTTGACAAGAGAAGAAAGAGAAGTGAAGGAGGAAGAAGGAGAATGAGGAAAGAAAAAAGAGAGGGAAGAAGGAAAGAGGAAGGGAAAGAGAGAATGCAAGTGGCTCTTGTAATTTCCTAGATCATCGGCCACTTACTCCACATGCACTGAGGTCAACTACTTCACAGGCTCTTCCACCTCTGCTCCTCATCTCTGAGCATCTCCTTGGTTACCTAAAGACAGGAAAACTGAGCTAGGGAGTCTGTATATGGGAATAGCCAGGTTGAGATAAACTTTCTCAGTAGAACTGCGTCTCCTGTATAGATTGGAAGAGCCAGGAAGAAGCCTATGTAGGGGCAAGAGCGATTAGCTCCCTTTTCTGAGTACAAAGGCTACCACACAGTCTTTTTTGAGGATTAAAAAAGATAAAATATTCTTGTTATTAAGTCTATTACATATGAGGCACTGAAAATAAAGTAAAATAATGTGCATTTTTTTAAAAGCTAGATTCTTTTGCCATCATTTTGCTCTGATAATGGCTCATCCCTGCTGTTCACTCTGGGCACATGGAGCATCAGTCTTTAAAGTGCAGCATAGACATTTCAACAGAGCCCAGCCAACTGAAATCTTGCCTGAAGAGAGCAACCTCACAGTCTGAACAGGGTCATCTCCTGTCAAGGACTTTTGGCTTTAAAATGCTTGAGAATTTATTTTACATTTCAAGTGCCTGCTTGGGGATAATCTCTGCTCTTTGGTATATCATGGATAAATGAAAGAAATTGCCAAAGATAAAAATCCATGGCCCAGAGGGAAATCACAGGTGGAAGGAAGCCTGCCAAGAAGTCTCCAGGGTGCTTTTCTGCGAGAAGAGGGAAGGGATATGGCTTGGGGAAAAGCAAGGGGCACAAACAAGAAGAGGGCTTTACAACAGAGATCCAAAACGAGATTTGAGCTGAGTCATTAACTAAAATCATATTCTTTTCACTTTGCAAGCTATGCACTTAGCTCTTTTAATTTTCTCTCCAATGTCAGGAGATGTTTGAGACAAACTTGTTTCTTTAACTCTCAATCTTCCTGTGTGTTTTTAACATGTTGTGGCTCTTGCAAAATAGCTCCAAAGCACAAACCAGATTATCCAAACCAAATCAGCATTTTCTAAAATAGATCTATGTGGTATCTCAGGAGTCTTTCTTGCATCCTTTGAATAGTTCATGTCTGCTATTTGGAAGATGCTCTAATCAAATTACATAGAGGGAAAGTAACCATAAAATTTTTTCTAATTCATTTGTTTTTCCTTTGTGAGTCTATAAATTTAAGCAGGGCTTACTAAATGATGAGGTGGAAGATTGGGGGAGGGCAAAGAACACAAGGTTGTGTGCAGATTCACAAGGGTTTTAACAAGGCATGGAAGTAAGCAAGAACTGAAAATACTATGTGTGAAAGAGGTTGGACCCTGGGGAGGGAAGAGCATAGTGTGCAATGGTCAAGATGGATCAGCTAAGAGTTGTGGGTCCACATAGCAGATACAGCAAGTCAGGAGAGCACTACCATAGTTTAAAAAAATAAAAACTACACAATTCTACAATGCATAGAGCAAAGTTCTTGGCTCCAAAAGAAAGGTAAAAAATGCAGCAAGATAATGCTTGAGTAATGACTCATTAATAAATGGCATCTCCTTCCAGGAGCTATCTACCCCCAACTGCTGTCTCTTCTACAGCATGCTGAGCATTCCTTCAATTAACATCTAAAGTCTTTTTTCAAGAATATAAATGCTTAATATTTATTATAATTGCAAATATATATGATCAGTATAGAAATTTTATTAAACATAAACATTATGAAGAAAGTCGTCTCTAATGTCACAAAGATGACCATCCTGAACATATTCTGAGTTATACTTCCACACAGATTTTCATATTATTACATATTCTTTGAAAGCATTCTTATCTGTGTATACTATATTTCTCTATGTGTATATGCCATGATTTACTTAACTACTATTTGAATATTTATATTTCAGTTTTTCAAAACAGTTTTCACATATACCACTGATAAGCCACATCTTATTTTGTGTATTATCCTCATTATTTCTGTTCCAATTATGAGACTTCAACTTAAAAGCAAAATGATGGGAAAATATATTCCACACAACACTATATTAATACCAAATAATTAATATGAGCAGCTATATTAGACAATGTAGACTTAAATGCAAAAGACATTACTTGGGACAAAGAGGGCCTTTTGTAGTAAGTTTTAATTCACCAAAAAATATAATTATCACATTTGTATGCACTTAGTAATGTGGACTTGAAATATATCAAACAGAAATTGACATGACTACAAAAGGACATTGATAAACCACAATCAAGTGGATTTAATATACCTCTCTCTGCAATAGAACAGTAGACAAAAATAAAGATATGAAAGTTAGTTTTTAATTACTCAATAAACAAACTTAACATGGGCTTATGTTAAACACTGCATTCAAAATTGCAAAACACATTTTTAAGCATATTCAGAACAAACTTGGCCAGTCAGACCATGAAGAAAATCTTGTTTCAATAGGTTAAAAGTTTCCATAATAAAATAATGAGTTAATATCCTATGAATATTTTAGAGATTTCATAAAACTGTAAACCATCTTGGCCCATAACTTAATGGCCATGTTAGTTCTGTCTTCTGTTCAGATCTGACCACTGTTATGCCAACTGGCCTCTCTTATTAACTGTGTCCTAGTTTCAATTTCTACCTTTCTAAGCCTCAAATCTACCTCCTTATATCTCTCCTCTCATATGTAAAGTAAGTATAATAACACATACCTGGCAATATTACTTGAAGATTTGATATGACTTATATAAAGGATCTAAGATCATGCTTAACACATAGTAGACATTCAATAAATTATAGTTTTGTGAAAGCATATTCAGAGGGTCCTTCTATCGCTTCCTTATTGTTTTGCCATGGTACTTTCCTCTCCATTTTGTAAAGAATTGCTCGCCATTAGTCACTAAAGGTCTAATAAGGCACCATCTCCAAATGTTAAAGTGATCTATTGTCATTCCTCAGAGATTCAGGAAGAGAAACCCCCACAATTTCTAGCTGTGAAAAGCGGCAGAGATTGTGGCAGAGATGAAAACTGCAGGAGTCACAGACATTCTTTTTAAAGGGTCTGAATGTGGACTTGCTCACTGATGGACTCACTCACTCTGAGCTCCCACACTGAGGCAGCTGTTCAATAAGTGCCAGAAACATACAATGAGGAACTGAATTGTCTGGCTTTAGGGTGAGGATTGGAGGGGCAGCTCTCTCCCAGAAAGAAGTGCTGACAATCCATTGTGTCTTTGTTGAGCCCTCCCCACACCTGGCATACAAATGTAGGTGGCCACCATATCTGAGTCCCCATCAACTTGGCTAACACAGATTGCCATGCCCTGGAGATTCCCTGATACCACACCCAACACTATTCATGGGCCAAGTCAGGCCATCTCCCGTACCTTTTCCATACAAATGTACTGTCTTGGCTCTGACTCAAGATTTTTCTAAAATCTCTCAAAGGTTCACAAAACCCAAATAAGCAGCATCTGGCCTCGGCATGCCTCGTACCTCTTGTTGAGCAGCCCCAAGCACAGCACTAGCAACAGCTAGCCTTGGTTCTGACCTTGGCCTCTTGAAGCACCTCTAAGCCAGCACAGTGTGACCATCTGAGTATTGCTTGATGACAGTGGGTCCAAGGTAACACTAGTCTCAGGTCTGTCTGTGATCCAGGTTCACAACTAGGAATAAAACCCCGGATTTAGAATGCTACATTGGTGTAGTAGGGCACCTATGTCTAAAATATGTAAACATACTTCAGCTTATTGTATCACGCATGTGTGACTGAATGCCACTATTGTACTCTGCTATGTGTGGAACCATGTGGTCCCTGGAGAGCAGAAAGGGAGCAACAAGAAGGGGAACAGAAGAAATAAGTGCAATTCCATACTTCTCCCAATAGAACTGTGCTTCTAGAACAGAAATGTGCTCTGCACAATAAAATTGGTGCCTGCCATTTCATTCTCATGTCTGCCTCCTGTGTATTCTTCCAACTAGGCTTCTCACCATCAAACCTTCCCTTCTTAAACAGCTCAAAGCTGACACTTGTTGTATTCAGCAGGATGCAGTGTGAATGCCCACCAGCTCTGATGTGGAGGAGACTCAGGTAGAGGACATGTGGCCTCCACCTCCCAGTGGTATCCTTGCTACGTGAATGACCAGGGAGGATTGGCGATGGAGTGAAGCCATGTCTGGAGCACATCTAGAAATCCCTGGAGATTTTGGAGCCGAATGTCCAGACTGCTTACTGGGAGGCAATGGGTCATGTGGCCTGGATGTTCTGGCAGTGCTGTGGCAGGCCAATCTAAGGTTCAGGATCAGGTTCAGTGGGTGCAGCAGCTACAACTCCAGGAAGAAGCACTGGAAAAGCGATTGGCAGCAGTGGAATGTATGCTGAAGGGTCGTGACGGGTTGCTGCCATCGTCCTAGTGGGATCCCACTGGTGGTACCACAGCAGGCACAGCCGGTGATACGACAACAGGTTGAAGTGGTACAGCTGTTTACCTTAAGGAGACAAGCTGATGGTGCCCCCCAGATTAAAAAGCAAGCCACCTTGATCCATTACACCCTCGCAGAACTCCAGGACCTGATAAAACAGGTACAGCAAAAAGCCAGGGAAACAGTTCTGGGGTGGCTGCTTCAGCTGTGGGATGACGGGGCCAAATTATCTCCAGAAGAAGCTGCTGGCACTGTGGAATCAGCTGTGTCCTGATCAGCAATTTGCTCCTATTTCCAAGAAAACCACTACCCATGAGGTGCAGCTAGCCCAATTATCTCACTGATTAGGAAATCAGGTCAGGGCACATGGTTGTCAGGGGAGCCAGTTGACCTGAAGCCATGTGTGGAACTGACTGTACTTTGGTTCCCCTCACAATGTGCAGAGGGTATTAGCCCTTGTGGATATGGGTGCTGACAGCACCCTGCTTTAAGGGAATCTGGACCAGTTTCCTCGGCCCACTGCTACCACAGAAGGCTATGAGAGTCCAATTATTCACATGTGGCAGGTCCCTGTGACACTGAGTATTGGCAGATTGCCTCCTTGGATGTTCCAAGTGTACATATCCCCCATACAGGAGTACATTTTGGGGACTGATATTTTGCAAGGTTTGACTATGAATGCCACTGCTGGTGAAGTCTGCCTTTGCATCTGAGTGGTAAACACTATTATCCAGGGACATCCACACCATGCTTCACTGGTGTTGCCTCCGGTCACCCAGGTCATGAACAATAAACAGTATTGCCTACCAGGAGGCCATGAGGAAATAGGGCATACTATAATGGAGCTGGAAAAGGCCAGTGTTATTCGTTTTGCTCATAGCCCATACAACTCAACTGTGTGGCCAGTGAAGAAGCCTGATAGCTCCTGGTGCATAATGATTGACTATCGTGAACTGAATAAAGTTACACTGCCCCTGCTTGCTGTCATGCCAAATGTCACGAACATTACGGACCAGTTGCCACATGAACTTGGACAATACCATTATGTGGTAGATTTGGAAATGCCTTTTTTCCTATTGCCATAGCTTCAGAAAGTCAATAACAGTTTGCCTTCACCTGGGAAGGGGACAGTGGACCTTCCTCATCCTTCCCCAGGGCTATCTTCACAGCCCTATTCTGTACCATAGTCTCATGGCTCAAGATTCAGCCACGTGGAAACAACCATCCATAGTTCACTTGTATCATTACATTGATGATATAATGTTATCCTCTATTTCTCTTATAAAACTAGAAGAAGCGGTGAGCAGCCTTTGAGAAGTTCTCACTAACTGGGGTTGGGCAGTCAATGAGGACAAGGTCCAGGGGCCTGGGTTCTCTGTCAAATACTTGGAAGTTGTCTAGTCACGTAAGATAAAAGTAATGTTTGAGGCAGCGATAAGATACAGGCATATCCCCAACCTGAGCCTGTGAAGCAGCTCTAAACACATTTAGAACTTCTGGGGTTTTGGAGAATATTCATTCTCCATCTGGCCTCCTTGATGTGACCCCTGAACCATCTAGTGTGACAGAGTGTACAGTGGGATTGGACCCCCAAGATAGAGTAGGCCTTTAAGGCTACAAAGCAAGCTATAGCACAAGCCCAAACTCTACATGTTTTAGATCTAGACCTTCCAATCCTGCTTACAGAGCAGGTGGATGATGCAGGATTTGGATGGGGCTTCTGCCACAAGCCACAAGTGCAGAAGAGCGGTATTCCCTGATATGCAGCCCTGTTGGCCAGTGAGGCCATCACTGGCCCTAATTCCCATAATGGTGCAGTCCACATAACCCGTGGAGGGATGGCTGCGATCTTAAGGAAGACTCCTTGTACGGGAATTGCATAGACCCCCATCACTGAAAAAAATGGGAGAGAGCTTATCTGGAGCAGCAAGCACAGTTCTCTGCAAGCCCCCTGTCAGGTAAATTGCACCCCCTATTGGAATCAGTGCAGTTTTAAGCAGAGCTCCTGGCAGAGCCTGCTGAGGTGGGAGACATACCAAGTCCCTATGTAGAGGGTCAGACTCCCATTCCTGAGGATGCCTGGTACATAAATGGCTTGTATCATAGAACAGATAGTGGAATGATGGGGCTGTCATTGACATGGGCACAAGCATAAGTTGCCATGTCACAATGCCCCTGGTGTGCTGAACCAGGTGCCCCAGAGAGATGGTGGGTAAAGAGTACCCTGAGGATAATGCCCTACTCCAAGAATGGCAAGTGATTGTGGGCCCAAGGTAGCTCCCTCTGGGCCAAATCCTGAACCGTGACCCTGTAGGAGTGGAGTGTGGGTCCCAGGCCTGGCTGATCCCAGGTCTGAATGTGATCCAGGTTCACAGCTAAGAAAGAACTGTGGATTTAGAATGTTGCATTAGTGTAGTAGGGCAGCTGCGCCTAAAATATGTAAACATACTTCAGCTTATTGTATCATGCATGTGTGGCTGAATGCAACTATTGTACTCTGCTCTGTATGGAGCCATTTGGCACCCTGAAGAGCAGAAGTGGATCACAAGAGGGAGAGCAGAAGGGGAGCACAAGGAGGAGAGCAGAAGAAGTGCACACAATACTGCATTTCCCCCAATAGAACTGCACTTCTAGAAACAGAAGTGTGCTGCACACAATAAAGTTTGTGCTTGCCATTTTATTCTCATGTCTTCCTCTTGTGCATTCTTCCAACTGAGCATCTCACCATTGAACATTCCCTTCTAGATCTGCTTGGTGCTGACAATGACTCTTGCCAGGTGGCCCCAAGCACGGCACCAGCTGCAGCTAAACTTGGCTTATGGCAGAGCCCCTCCCAGGAGGCTCTGGAGCTAACACACCGGGTGGTTGACTTTGCTCTGAACTGGAGCACTACCCAGGGCCGCACACAAGAAGGACAGCACACCCAAAGGGCAGACTAGGCAGGCACCAGAGCCCTGCTAAAGTGAATCCTGCTCCTTAGGGTCAGCTGCTCACCAGCTAGTCCTCACAAGTAATAAGCAAAAGGTCAATTCTTTCCACTGATGTGCAAACAGAAACTAAAGCTCAACTCCAACAGAAATCCATACACAATTCATAAAAGAGACACCCCTGGAGTGCTTGGGCCCACAGAACATCTACTACATGGGGCCACACTACTAATACTGGAAGACATAAGAGCCCTACCTAATATGTAATAACAAACACAGGGAGGCAGTCAATATGGGGAGACAAAGAAATATGTCCCAAAGGAAAGAACAGAACAAAGCTCCAGAAAAAGAACTAATCAAAATGAAGACAAGCAATCTACCAGGTACAGAGTTCAAAATGCCAGTTATAAAAATGCTCAATGAATTTAGAGAAAGAGTAGATAAGCTCAGTAAGAACTTTAACAAAGAGATAGAAAAAAAAATGGAGATAGAAAACATGAAAAGAACCAGTCAGAAATGAAGACTATGTTAGAGGAAGTCAGCAGTAGATTAAATGAAACAGAAGATAGATTCAGCAATTTTGAAAATAAGGTAACAGAAAACACCCAATCAGAACAGCAAAAAGAAAAAAGAGTGCAAAAAGAATGAGAATAGTTTAAGAGGTCTCTGGGACAACATTAAACATACCAACATTCGCATCATAGGGGTACCAGAAGGAGAAGCAAGAGAGCAAAGAAGTGAAAGCCTAATTAAATAAATAATGATGAAAAACTTTCCTAACCTGGCAAGTGAAATAGACATATGATCCCAAGAAGTGCAGAAGAGTTTCAAACAAGATGAACCCAAAGAGGCCCACACCAAGACACATCATAATTAAAATGCCATAGGTTACTACAAAGAGAGAATCTTAAAAAGCAGCAGGAGAAAAGCAGTTAGTTACATACAAGGGAGCTCCCATAAGACTATCAGTTGATTTCTCAACAGAAACTTGGCAAGGCCAGATGGGACTGGCACGAAATATTCAAAGTGATGAAAAGGAAGGACCTACAACCAAGACTACTCTACCCAGCAAAGCTATCATTTAGAATCAAAGGAAAGATAAAGAGCTTCCCAAAGAAGAAAAAAAATAAAGTTCATCATTACCAAACCAATATTATAAGAACTGTTAGAGGAATTTCTAACATTCTTAAGAAGAAAGGGGGGATCAAAAACATGAATAATAAAATGGCATAACTACAGATCTATCAACTTTTACTTTCAATGTAAATGGATTAAATATTAAATCAAAAGATAGGGAAGCTGAATGAATAAGAAAATGAGACCCTTACATATGCTTGCCTACAAGAGACTCACTTCAGATCAAAAAATACACACAGACTGAAAGTTAAGGGTTGGAAAAAGATATTTCACAAAAAAGAGAATGAAAAAATTGAGGATAGCAATATTATTGCAGACAAAATAGACTGCTTTATACCCAGGGGATCTTGCTAGACACATATCAGCAGATACCTATATGGAAGAAAGGAAATCTCAAGATTTAATCAGTTTTTTGTCAAATAGTTCTGGGAGGGGGTAGGAAGTGTTTTTGTTTTTTACTTTTTATAGAATTTTGCTTTTCTACAACAGTGTACATATTTTTGCCATGTATTTGCTTTGTCTTTTTCCTATTTGAAAATAAAATTGCATGTCATTGGCAAATAAGTGAAGCAGAAAAAAAGATTATAATAAGAGACAATGAAAAAATACAGTAATCTCACTTCTGGGTACTTATCTGAAAACAAAACAAAACAAAACAAAATACTTCTTTGAAAGGATATTGCATCCATATATTCATTGCAGCATTCTTTACAATAGCCAAGATATGGAAGCAACCTAAGTGTTCATTAAAGAATGGATAAAGAGGTGGTACATGTATATCATGGAATATTACTCATCCATAAATTTTTTTTTAAAAAAAGAATGAAATCTTGCCATCTGCAACAACATGGATAAACCTAGAGGGTATTGTGCTGAGTAGAGTATATCAGATAAAGACAAATTCCATATGATTTCACTTACAAGTGGAATCTAAAGAACAAAATAAACAAATGAAATGGAAACAAACTCATTGATACAGAGAACATTTTGAGGGTTGCCAAATAAGAGGGTGGTTGGTGGGGTGAAAAGTGGCACAGGGATTAAGAAATGCAAATTTGTAGTTACAAAATAGTCATGGGGATATAAAGTATAGAGTGAGGAATTTGTTGATAATATTGTATGTAATAGCTATGTTTGGTACAGATAGGTACTAGATTTATCAGGGTGATCACTTTATAAGTTAAGTAAATGTCTAAGTACTATGTTTTACACCTGAAACTAATATAATATTATATGCTAGCTATAATTGAAAAAAATTTTAATTATAAGAAAATAAGATAATAGCACAACTTACTCCAAATAATTAGAACACTTTAAAAAGCACATTAAAGAGTTAGAAAAGGATTTATTCAAAGCCAATGACAATTCTTAGCTCATCAAGTACAAATTAATTTTCCTATGTTGAGAAGCAAAACGAGTCATTTATAGAGGATAATAAAATAATAGAGGTTTGTTGTGTATCTCAGTGGTATATTTAGACCACACAAGAGGCCACAGTTCATAAATAATTTTAGAGGAGAAAGTGGATACTTATTATTCCCTATTTAACCCACTGAGTATAGTAAAAACAGAAAAGGCTTAAATTAAATTTACTTTGGCAGTGTAGAAAGGGCACGAGATTATTCTGAATATTAAGGATGCAAAATGGATAAACTGTAATTTTTATCATATGAAATATAATTTATGATCTCTAACCTGAGCAACATGGGTGTTGAATTTTAACTCTAGCTTAATATGTCCCTGAGCTCTCTGCTCAGGAGGCATTTTGGCCCTTTCTTCCCTAACAAGGTGAGTGACTTAGGGAAAGTCATCAAAATCCCCATGGCTTCAGCCTAAAGTGAGAGATTTGGGAAAAATGAGCCCTTAAACTATACTGTTTCATCAAACAGTGTGAAAAAAATGAGAAAATGATGACTTTTCTCTCTCTGTAAGCCTAAAATTCTGTTATACCTTTCTCTGGAAATCTGCATGAGAATTGTTAGTTTCTCTGTTTCCCCACTATGGGCTATGGAAGTGGGAGAAGTGGTTAGAGACAGAAATAGTTGTTCTATTCTACCAGTTCATAGATATCTGCATTTCACTGCATGCTCAGCATAAAACAAGGTCCATAATATACAAAATACCAACAAAAAGACATATTTCTGCCCTGGGCTCATATTTGGATGCTTCTGTACCCAGAGTCTGGGTAGTGAACCCAGTATTTACCACAAAGGGTGACTTTTTAAAAAAGAAATGCCCCTGGCTCTTGACCCTGGATCCAAGTCAGGTTTTACCTTTGCCTAAAGCAGAACTGCTGAGAGTTTCCCTACTTACATGCTTTTTGTTAAGTATGGTCCATCCTTGTTCAACATCAGGTAGGACCCAGCATTTCAGATTCTACTTGAAATCATGTGTGACCCTAAGGAGGTCATTATGCCTCAAATGGTTGCTCAGAGCACCAGGAGATGTAGGAAATAAACAAGCTTTATTTGAATGTGAGAATGGCAAATTATGCCCTCAACTGCACACATCAGTATCTGAAAGCAAACTTTGCTTCTGATGGTAAAATTCAGCATGCAGAATGATTGTTTTGTTTTCCTAAGAGAAATGTGATAACTGACTCACAAATATAAATAGGCATTGGCTTCCTACACACACACACACACACACACACACACACACACACACACACACACAAAATGTTTTTCATATCATTTGAATAGATTTTTATTAGATCTCTATTTCATGTTTTATCAATGGCTTATTTATCTTAAATAGCTAGGATTTTTTTTTCTTGGTTAGGAGCCATTTAACTTATGCTTGAAAGGTTTGTGTGATTATAAAATGCACTTTACAACTTACCCAGTCAGTCCAGCAGGAGACATCAGATCTCACAGCTGTCAGATTATGTCCATCTTCCTCTGTGATCCAGAGACACCAGAAGGCTCAGCAACATAGCATCCCCATTCAACGAAGCACATGGCCTTTTGTCACCATGAGGTTTAAATAGAGTTTCTTTTTTTCTTTATGTTGGTTTTATCTTTTTTTCAGTCAGAGATGTTTACTTACCTATTTAAGTATAGCCTATAATGTCGAACAATGTGCTAGTACTTTAAGGAAAAGTAAATAAGAATGTTATTGTCCTCATATAATCAAAAGTCTTAGTTTACAAGAGTAATTGAAATTGGTTAAGGGTTCAGGACCTGCAACCTGATGTCGGAATGTGAATCCTAGCTCTGACACTTCCTGTCAATGTGACAGTAAACAAGTGCTAAATCTCTCTGTGCTTCAGTTTTCTCATCTATGGAATGGAGACAATAATAGTATATAACTCACAGGTGATTGTGAAGATTCATTAAGTTAAAGCTTGTAAATTACTTAAAATAGCTCATGGTATTCTAAGATAATACCATAATAATAACTAACTTTTATATACAGCTTAGTAGTAAGAACTTCATAAATGCTTGCTATTATTTAGAGACCTAACCACCATTGTTACTCAGCTGAAAGTGGCCCTCCCCATCAATTTTTTCTACCTCTTAGTTGATTTTCCACATAGCTGAAAGCTATTTTCAACATAAATATTGCCCATGGCTTAGAAATGAGCAGAGAGTATAAAATTAAAGGTGAAAGAAACTATCCATTAGCATTGTACTCTGGTTTACAAAGTTGTTTTCCATTAGTGCATAGGTTAAAAAATCAGGTAATGCTATACATGTATACTAGAATGGCCCAATTAAGTAATGGATGGCAGTTGGTATAAGCCAGTTTTCTCACTGCTGGAATATAAATTTACACATAAGCATAGAGGGATGCTAGAATAATCCATGTGGTAATGAATTAGAGGTGAAGGCTACAACAAAACATCATTGACTGAGGGGCTTATAAACAACAGAGATTTATTTTTCACAGTTCTGGAGGCTGAAAAGTCCAAGATCAAGGAACTGGTAGATTCAGTGTCTAATGAGAGCCTGTTTTCTGGTTCCTACATGGTAGTCTTCTCGTTATGTATTCACATAGCAGAGGGGCAAGGGAGCTCTTTAGGGTCTCTTTTATAAGGTCATGAATCAAATTCATGAGGCCTCCACCTCTCAAAGGCCCCACCTCCAGACACCATCATATTGGAGATTAGTCTCAAAATATGTATTTTGGAGGACACAATTATTCAGTCTATAGCAAGTATAAATTTATGTTTAGATTAATATAGATACAGGTGATTACATACAAAAATCTTAGTAAATATTTTGTCATAGAGCATTAATTATATAGAGAGCTTACTAATATATAATTATATATATAACTTAGTATATATGTATACATAAGTTAGTATATATATAAATTAGTCTATATAATATATTAGTAAGCTAATATATATATGTTAGTATATATACATAAGTTAGTATATATATAAATTACATATTAGTAACTCTCTATATTATTTATATAAATTAGTACATTTACATATATTTCCTTGCTCTGTCAGCTGAGAGGGCCTAGCAACAATGACTCCCAGTAGCAATAAACAAACCTAGCACCCATATCTTGGTTTCTAATGCCATTTTCCAAGTTGGTTATATTAGGCTCCATGGAGCAATGGCTAGTCCTAGGACTAGGACAAGAAATATATAAGATAACCCTGTAGTACCTTATGTAGTGTTAGAAAGCAATACAGTGCTTAAACACACACATAATGATGGGAGTGTGTCAACAGGACACAGGAGCCAATTGGAAGAATTCCCAATGGCCAAAGCCGGAACAATTTAAGCAACCAAATAAATAAACTTGTACTTGATTGTCACCCAAGGTATAAAATTAGTATCTATGAGTCTGTACCGATAAAAATAAATGATTGAATAAATAAATAATAAATAAGTAAGTAAGTAAGTGAGAAAAGACAAATCTCCTATGCAAAAAAATTCCAAATAACTTTGTATATACCCTTCCTTCAAGGAGGTAGAGCATAACTTCCCACTCTTTAAGTATGGGCTATGCATAGAAACTTTTTTCTAAAGATCACAGTATGAAAAGTGAGGTGAGTGTGGGAGTAGAGGAACTTTACAGTGAAGAAACCTGAAAAATAATACTTCAGCCAGATGATCAAAGTCAACATCAGAAGTGATGTCCTGTTATATTATGTATCCTTGATGTGATGAAATCGGCACTTTACCTCTGTGTTCTTCCTCCCACAAAACTATTGTTCCAGTCTAAACATAAAAAAAAATCAGAAAAAATTCCAATAAAGGGACATTCTATTAAATACTTCACCAATGTTTCTCAAAACCATTAAGGTCATCAAAAACAAGGAAAGTCGGAGACATTGTCACAACAAAGAGGAGCTTAAGAAGACAACTACTGTAGAGTAAACGTGTCCCCCTAAGAGTCATATTTTGAAATCAAATCCCTAATATAATGATATTTGGGATGATGTTTTTTGGGGATGATTAGGTCATAAATGTGACCTAACAAATGTGATTCATGACCTTATAAATGCATCACAGAGAACTCTCTTGCCCTTTTGGCCATGTAAGGACACAGCAAGAAGAACACATCTAGGAACCAGGAAGTGGGCTTTCATTAGACACCAAATCTGTCAGTGCCTTGATTTTGGACTTCCTAGCCTCCAGAACAGTGAAAAATAAGTGTTTGTTGTTTAAGGCACCCAATCTAAAGTATTCTGTTAAAGCAGCCCCAACAAAGACAACAACTAAATGTAATGTTCACTGGATGGGAACTTGGAAAAGAAAAATGGCATTGAGTAAAAACCATGAAAGTCTGAACCATCTATGGATTTTAGTTAGTTAATAATGATGTTTTGGTTCATCAATATGAGATAAATGTACCACTGTAATGTAAGATATTAATAATAGGAAAAACTGGGTGCAGGATATATGAGTACTTTCTGTATTATATTTAAGGTTTTTCTATAAATCTGAAAATGCTCTAAAAAAATGAAGTTTATTTGGAACACATTTATTCATGTCATTCTCTCACTTAAAATTCACTAGCAACTTCTGGTTAATCAGAGTCTCACCTACTTCTAAATTTCCATGTCCTGTCCAGAGCTCTCCATGTCCTCCATTCACAGGCTCTGAGATCCATGAAAGAGCAGTCAGTCTTTCCTGTAGTCTTCACACACTTTTCTCTCTGTCTGCCATAGTTTTACGCCAGTTTCTTATGAAGAAGCCAGATCAAATCATCAGGCTTTTATCAATATAATAACTATGGTGGACTTAGGCTCAATAACTAGCCCCAGGCTACATTGCTCAGTAGCAGAGCTGGAGCCTCTGGGTCATATCTTTCCTTCGATGACACATATTGCCTTCATATCCCTCAAAGCCAATTTGAGTGTTCTAAAGAGCATTTTCTTTTCATTTCAACATAACCTTTATGAAACTAGATATGTATTTACTGATTGTTAAAAAATACTTCAGGAGAGTCTTGCCTTTTTCACAGTAATCAAACAAACATATGCTCCAAGAGTAACATTCTCTTTCTAGTGAAAGTCAGCAAGATGATCCCATCTGTACCATGGCAGCAGAAGAGGCTTTTGCGAATTAATTCCTCTAAGACCAGCTGCCCGTGCAGCTTTCCCTGCTGCTGCTGGAGCCAATTTCCTCAGCTCTCTGTCTGCTTGAAAGTGGCACTTACACAGCAGACATTGCTTATATTATACTCTCAGCTATCTATTCTTTTCCCTTTTTATGGCAAAACCTACATGATGTCCAATTAATTTCTGCAGAAAAAACTCCATGGTGAAAAATAATTTTTTCAAGGTGATATTTTGAGCCAGATTTCACTATCAGTACTTCCATAAAAGTGTAGATGATCTATTCTTTCTCCCACACTCCGAAAAGGCTAGAAGACATAACAAATTCCCCAGTAGACATTAAATATTCCTAATAAAGGTTTAAAATCTCATTTTCCTTCTTCAGGAACCATACTGAATCTTTGAAGTGACTCATAATGACCTTAATTAGCTGCAAATCTCTGAATTATTTCTATATTATGATGTGTTCTATATTTTTCTTGTTGCTCTTCATAGAAATTATTTTTCCCAGTGCACTTCAATGCCTCTAGTCTAGCTTACAAAAAGTCAGTAAAATTGATCTTTTAAAAACTATTTCTTGTATGGCAGTAAATAAGATATTAAAGCAATATTAAGCTCACTGGTTTTTACAAGCAAATGTTTTAAAATTTGTTTGTGGAATAAATCATTCTTTTAAATTGTCTCCAAATTAGTATAATGTCAGTCTGCCCTCAGCTCCATGCTTTTCCATATTTTCTAGCATTCTGAAATGAGCTTTGTATAGTTTATTTATAAAGAAAGCCAAGTACATGTGCAAATATCAACCTAGAATTACAAAAAATGATTTCAAAAGGTTAAACAATTCACCATCAGTATCAGTAAATACAGCTGCTCAATGAGAAAATAACATCTAGACAAAAAGATTATTGAATTAGATGGCATCAGGAGGTTCTTAACAAAAAAGATTTGAAATTATTATTGTAATAAATCTCAGTTAACCAGAATCTTAAACATTTAAATAATTGCAGACCAATGCTGACTCTACCATCCTTAGAGAAATAGTGTTTTTCAATAAAAAATTTGTTTTTAACTAATTGTTAGATAACCATAGATTTCAATGAACCAGAACTATGACAGTCATGCATCATTTAACAACGGCAATGACTTCTGAAAAATGCACAGCTAGGTAATTTCATCATTGTGTGAACATCATAGAGTGCCTTATACAAACCTAGAGGTAGTATAGCCTACTACACACCTAGGCTATATGGTATAGCCTATTGCTTCGAAGCTACAAAGCTGTACAGCATGTTACTGTATTAAATACTGTAGGCAATTATTGCATGATGATAAGTATTTGTGTATCTAAACATATCTAAACATAGAAAAGGTACAGTAAAAATATGGTAGAAAAAATTTTTTAATGGCACACCCATATATAGCACTTACTGTAAATGAAGTTGTTCTCGGTGAGTTAATGAGTAAATGTGAAGGCCTAGGATATTACTGTATACTACCGTAGACTTTAGAAACACAGTACACTTAGGCTACACTAAATTTATTTCAAAAATAGTTTTCTTTCTTCAAGTGTAAATTCACTTTAGCTGACCGTAGCTTTTTTACTTTATAAACTATAAATTTTTTTGTAACTTTTGACTCGTAATAACACTGGCTTAAAACATAAACACATTTTACAGCTTCACAAAAATATCTTTTTACTTTATATCCTTATTCTATAAGCTTTTTGCTATTTTTAAATTTTTCTTTTTTTAAATTTTTCTACTTTTATTAAAAACTAAGGCATAATTACAAATTAGGTTAGGCCTAAATGGGGTCAGGATCATCAGTATCCACATTTACATCTTGCCCCACTGGAACTTCTTTAGGGGCAATAAATATATATGGAGCTGCTATGTCCTATGATGACTATGCCTTCTGGAATACCTTCTGAAGGGGCTGCCGGAGGCTCTTGTTGATGTGTCACTCTTTTCAAAAATATGTCCATGGTAATTTTCTTGGTTTTTTTCTTCCTTTGGTCATAATTTGCTTGTAAGCAGATAATGCACCATGAACATTTCCATTAAAGAAAACTTTTTCATGTTGAAATCCATGTGTCCACACTTTTTAAGGAGCTTGTTGAGGGTCTGCAAAACCCTTCAATAAATTCTCTTGAAAATTCTTTTTTTCTATTTTCCTGCTGTTTCCTTTTCTCTTGCTTCTTCTTCAACTACACATTTCTGTTTCAGTTTCAACAACTCTTCGTTAGTCAATTCCTCAGGAACCACCTCTATGAGCTGCACAATATCATTCTCATCCACATCCAGGTTAATGTAGTTTGCTGTCTCAAAAACAGTCTTGTTGACTTCTGCCACCTACTCATCTTTAGCAAATCCTTTGAAGTCATGGATCAATCAAACCCAAGTAAGGTTCTTGATGCAATCATAGATTTTGTAATCCTTCCAGAACTGCATCAGTGTCTTCTCAGGGTCCTCAGTTGCAGCATTAGCTTGAGCAAAAGTATCTCTCAAGTCCTTAAAAGCAGCTATAACTTCTTTATCCACTAGTTGGATCAAAGAGGTGGCATTTGAAAGGAGAGATACAACTTTGATATTGTGATGAAAATCATGCCCAGGAGCATTATCAACAATAAGCAAAATCTTGAAAAGTATATTATTCTTCAAACTGCACTTCTCCATTTTGCTGGCATGGCAATTTAAGACAGCATCTTAGAAGAGCTGGGTCATTTATGACTTCTTATTGCTCCTGTAGTACAATGGCAGTAAGTCTTTATTGATACTCTTGAAGGCCTTGGGTTTCTCACTGTGCCAGATCTCAAGGGGTTTCCATTTATAGCCTGTCCCCAAGCAATACTGTTAAATTGTCTCTAAAAGCCTTAAAACCTGCTATTAACTTGTCCTCCTTATGGATGAAAGTCCTTTCAGACATCCATTTCAGCATACAAAGGTCTAACACATATTGAATATTTGGTCTGGAAAATAATTTTCCTCCACAATCAGCTTATCTAGAGTTTCCAACATTTTTTTATAGCATAGTAAGTACATAAATCAGTAATATATATAAATCAGTAATATACAATTAATTACCATTATCAAGTATAAGTACTATAAATAAGTATATGTGCTATACATATATTTATATGACTGGCAGAGCTGTAGGTTTGTTTATACCAGCATTCCCACAAATATGTGAGCAATGTGCTGTGCTATGATATTAGGATGGTTACACATTACTAAGTGATAGGAATTTTTTAGCTTCATTATAAACTTATGAGATCACCAATATATAAGGGTTCGATGGTGACTGAAACATCATTATGCAATGTATAACTGTATTCCAGTTAATTACCCTTCTCAATAGCAACAATAAACTCCTTTCAAATGAGTAACTGTAATAACAAAGTGTCTTTGAAGATGACTGTCTTTCTAGAGAATCTAGAAGACAGTTTTATTAGTTCGGTCAAGTAACAAAAACCCCAATTAATACTAGAGAGAATTTTATACTAAAGGGAATTTATTGGTTCATATACTTAAAAGGTCTGGAAGCAAATATGTTGCTTCAGGTTAGACTTCAACTGGCAGCTGAAATAATATCACCAATGGCCTTAAACTTCTTCATCTCTCTGCCATGCTTTCCCATGTCAGATTTGTTCTCTAGCAGCTCCATGGACTCTCCTACTTGTTGCAAGTAACTACAACAGCTTTGAACCTCACAGCACACCATCCATAACAAGAGGGATTCTACCAATGGCTGCCCCAGAAGCTGAGAAAGTTCCCTTTCTCTAAGACCAGTGTCGTACAAGCTCTCTATAATTCTAAATCAGTTATGTGCTTATCTCTGAGTCAATTCCTGTAGCCAGGGAGATTAGATAACCAGTAGGCTTAAGCCAAACACAGCCAACTGTTGGAATTGGAGGTGGATGGGACATTGACACTGTCAGGAGAAAAGGGAAATAAAAATTAATGTTGGGGAGACAACAAACAGATGTCTACTACAACAGCAAAAAAGGAATTCTCAAACTTTAAAGCACAGAAAGCCCACCGAGGTCAGAAGATGGAAATAAGAGCAGAGTTAGTGCAAGCCATTAGCTATCTTCAATTTTACAACTGATTAAATAGGCAGATACTTTTTGCCATATTTTACCAAGTACTCTATTTAATATAAAGGTACCTGGGTGCTTGAAGATTGAGTGGTAGAAAGGTCACACAAATGCAAATTAAAACCACAATGAGATATCACCTGACACCTGTCAGAATGGCTATCATCCAATTCCAATAACTCAAAAAACAACAAGTGTTGGCAAGAATGTAGAGAAAAGGGAACCATCATATATTGTTGGTGGGACTGCAAATTTGTGCAGCCACTATGAAAAACAGTCTGGAGGTTTCTCAAAAAAATTTAAATGGATATACCTTTTGACACAGCAATTGCACTTCTGAGTATTTATACAAAAAAAAATTTGTAAAGATTTATACACCCCAATATTTATGGCAGTACAATTTATAATAGCCAAGATATGGAAGCAACCTAAGTGCCCATCAACAGATGATTGAATAAAAAAGTTATGGTTCATATATACAATGGAATATTACTTAGTGATGAAAAAAATTAAATCCTACTATTTGCAATAACATGGATGGTCCTAGCAGTTATTATGCTGAGTGAAATAAGTCAGTCAGAGAAAGATAAATATCATATGATTTCACTTACATGTGGAATTTAAGAAACAAAATTAATAAACTAATTTAAAAAAGACTCACAAATATAGAGAACATTTTGGTGATGGACAGAGGAGAGGGGGTTTGAGGGTGTGGGAGAATAGGGTGAAGGGTTAAAGAAGTACAAATTAGTAGTTGATAGATGGTCACAGGAATGAGAAACATGTAGAGAAAATGCAGTTAACATTAATATATTGGCTAGGTGGAAAACCAGAAGAGAGAAGGAACAATTAGGGAGATCATTTCATAAACTATATAAATGTCTAACCAATGTACTGTATACTTGAAACTAATAAAAGAAAAAAAAAGAAAAGAAAAAGAAAGAAAAAATAGCTTAAAAGTTCAATAAAAATAATTTTTTAAATCTTAACATTTAAAGCCCCAGGAAAATATCATATAAATAACCATGATCGCTGAGATTTCAGTTCAGGCTTTGAAGGTAGATAGATATTGGTTTGCCTCAGAACTATACTACTTACTAGCTGTGTGAATTATGGTAGGTTATTTTCCCTTCTTGATGTTCAGTTTTTTCATCTGAATAATAGGGACCATGAAGACAACCACTATGAGGACAAAGCAGCACTTCTGAGTTTGTTGGAGGAAACTAGTCTTCTGTTCTCGTGCTATTTTTTCTGGTTCTGGCTTTATTTATGTACTCTTGAATGACAAGTTTTTTATGCACAAGAATATGTTTGGGATTGTTTCCCTATCTAAAATAGACCTCTTTACACAGGGAACCATTTCCAAGATGATCAAGAGGAAGCAAAGGAAAAGAAAGAGATGGAGCAGGCAAAAAGAGGGTAGAGGAAATAACCAAAATGCCCAATTCCATAAAATAATCACAACATTTTCAAGCCATTAGTTCATCCATCTAGTTCTTTCACCATTTACAGTAAAAATATCATTTTCATATATTTTCTTTTCAGAGAAAAATACACTTTCTTCTAAGCCTTTACTTAACTATCATCATGTCACTATTAAGAAGATCAAAGCAGAGCAGCAATTTGCAAAGTACCTTGAAATTTTGATGAGAAGTATTATGCATGGACTATGTAACAGGAAAAATGAGAGGAAATGTAAAAATAGGCCAGGCTAAATATGGCGGCGGCCTTTCTACAACAATAGGTATTCACAGTGAGTGCCCCCTGTATGTGATGAGTGTATCTGACACATTACCTTAGTTCTCTCTTGCTACCAAGATGTGTTCTAAGTAAAAATTCTCATTTGGTGACTAATAAAGTTTATCTTTTCTTTTGTCTCTTATATAGACTCTTTGATGCCTTGAAAAGTGGTGAACAAGGTAACTGTATAATCAGTCAAAGTAATTAGTGCTGTATGCTGAGTTGGAGAGGAAAAACCTTGTCCTCCATTCTCCTTTCCAACCAAGATTGTCTTGCTTTTTTTTTAGGTGACAAATATCTAATTTGACTGTAGCCGTTTGGACCTCAATTGTGATTCTAATAGAAACCTTTTCTTGTCAGTTGGAATAGGAAATTCAGACAGGGTTTCTAACTGTCCTGCAAACTATGGTTTAATATAATCAATTTCTACTCTGCTGACAGGCTGATTAGAATCTGATAATCTGTTAATAGTAGGCAGGATGTATTTCTAGTACATGCACTTAATACTGAGCTGCTAGATGATTTTCAAATACATTACTTTTTATGTATCTCTGACATATTTAAAGATGATCCCTAAGGAAAAATATTTGTCTTATATATATTGCTTATTTTCCCTTCTGTAACACAAAAACTTTTATTTCAAAGTAATAAACTCAAATGGACAACATTTTATGATACTATTACTAAAGTAGATTCATTATTATCTTCTCAAGGTTTAATCTAGAAGTAAGCTATGACTATGAATAAGTGGTACACACTGGCCTATGGTCCAACAAAGCTGCCTTGAAATTAGAAGTTTATCGTGTTCTGATTAAAAGTACTTTCATTTTTGTTTTATGTAAATAAAAAAATGCATAACTTTTCAAGGATATCCGAAATATAGTTGTTTCTTTTTTGCTTCTTAGCTGAACCATGTGGTCACTTTAATATTGAAACTTATATGATGTACTCTGTTCTACATTGTAAATATAAATAAGATAGTAGTTAAGAGTGTTGAAAGATAAATGCTGATATATTTTTGTGAACTTAGAGCATCTTTTTCATGAGAATATCTTTTAATGAATTAATTTTAAAGGTAACAAAAGAACAAGCTGACAAATTACTACCTATTCTCAGTATTTCATGGTGAAGATGTTTATTTGCATCATCCTTGAAGAGTATTCATCAAAAACAATCCAAATTTTAAATATTTTGACACTAAATGTGACCTAGAAAGATTTAGAAATATATCTTTCAAATTATTAAAATTACTACAAAACATCAATAATCAGATATTTTACCTGTTTAGAAATATGTTTCTCATATTTAAAAGAAAACACTAAAATATGGATAAAGATAGAAGTCAGATTATACATTTTTATTTTTTATCTTACAAAATTTTTTGAAATTATTAAAAGGATACTTTAATTTTTTAAAAAGTACACAGTCATGATGAGGAAAAGGGGGACATCATCAATGAGTCAGGAATTATGAAGCATTCATGGAGGACAGATAGCAGATGGGAATGGAATATAAACATGAAGAAAAACGTCAACAGTCAAAAATATGCACAGCCCAAAACTATTATAATGATATGATCAACCAACTACAACTGACATTTTAGAAAACCAAAAACATCAAGACAGAAATTATCAAATGAAAAGAAAAAGCCTGGAAGGAGTAAAATAACGAGAATATAGAGAAAAAATAGAACATGTACTAATTAATATTTTCTGAGATAATTAAGATTCTATTATATCATAAAATATTCTGTGAAAATAGAAAAAAATACAAAAGCAAGAAAGTGTTCTTAGTCCTTAGAATATAATCACCAGAATAAAAATTTAAATAATAGAATGAACATAACTGAAGATCAAATTAATGGAAAAGCACAAGAAATGTAAAATGTAGAACAAAAAAGGAAAGAAATTTTTTTAAAAGGAGGGTAAAGTTAAATCATGAAAGACCAATAAATGTGGTGGTACATAAATCTCAAGGGAATGGGAGAGAGAGAGAGAGTGTGTGTGTGTGTGTGTGTGTGTGTGTGTGTTCAGGGGGGAAAAAGAGAGAGTGAGAGAAAACAGAAGGGAAAAATAATGGAAAAAAATAGTAAAAGTGCATTTTTGTAATCCGAAGAACCATTGAGTGGCAAGAAAGTTTAGAAATTTTTAAAGCACACACATATATCAACAACATTCACCCAAATATATCCTAGAAAACAATTTAAGACTTTAAGTAAAAAGTAAATTATAAATATCTGCCTTAAAGAACAAGAATCAGATTAACAGCAAACTTCTAATACATATACTACACTGAATGCCAGCAGATTAAAGCTTTCACGACACTCACTATAGAAATTATTGTCTGTTTTGTTTACAGCTATAATTCCAGTACCTAGAACAGCTCTTGATATTTTGTAATCCTCAATCAGTAGCTGTTGAATAAATAAAAGTTAAAAGAAAAAAATGACTTTGAAAATAGAACCTTATGCTCACCGAACTGGTATTTAAATATGAAAAATTTAGACTATGCAAAACCAAGAATAGATAAGAAAAAGAAAGAAAACAAGAAGAAAGAGAATAATAATCGATGAAGAAGAAGGCATGGAAAACCAGAAAGAATGGTAAACAAACAGACCAGTAAAATGTATACTTAAAAAAGATTTTACATTCTCCCAAGAGGACAAGGAGTCAGGAAACAATATAGGACAGAAAAACTGATAGAAATTCAAGAAGAAATTAATAAATCTAACCATAATCACAAGTGATAAGGAGAATTTGATTACTTTGCTGGCAATTTATGAACCAGAATTTATTTGATATTGGTTCTTCCTTGCAGTTAGAGTAAGGTTAAGATGCTGGTGCTGAGAAAGAAAGCTATCCAAACCACTGCTAGTAAGAAGATCCATACAACATACTACAATACAGTTTATTTGTAAGTGCACTTGTAGAATTTAAAGAAATTCACAGTAATATTTGTGGTTATGTGCACTAATCTGTTAACCTCTAAAACAAAAAGTCACACTTCCAAGGACAGAAAAAAAGCATGATGAAGAGGAATCTATGCCTCACACACTATATATTTCTGTGCTGGTTAATATATTTACAAGCAGATTTCTTATTCTAATACTTGGATAAAACATAATAAACATATGTCTTTTAAATCACATACATACATATATATACAGAAAAAAAATTAAACTTGAACCCCAAATTTTAAGATGGCAGCAGAGTAGAGGGATTAGTAAAATGAAAAGTTTACATTTTCAGTATTGGTGTCCTTCCCATTATTTTAAAGCATGATACATGTAAATAAATAAATAAATAAATGTATTATTTTATTTTTTAACATTAAAGTAATAGCAGAGATTTTCATAATTAGAAGAAAACTACTTATCAGTTAGAATAATCACTATTAGCAATCTGAAACTTTTTTCCAGTGCTTTCCAATATTTTAAACCTTTCAATGAAACTGTAACAAAATATACAGCATGTTTTTTCACTTTTCATAGCATTGTTATAAGCATCATGTTTAATAATCAGATTACATTCCGCATAAGAATGTACCATATTTGCATAATAATTCCACTACTGTTGAGTATTTTGGTAATTTCCTATTTTACTTTTGGTGTACTAGAAACCTTCCTGCATGTAACATTTTCTGTTTTGAATTGTTATCTCAGGACAAATGTTCAGATATAAAATAAGTATAGTAAATGTGCATGAATATTTTAATGACTCTCAATATAAATTTCAAAACTGCTTTCCAAAAGAGTTGTATTATTTGCAATGTCTCCACATTGCACTAATCCCTGCAGAATCCCTGCAGAATCCCTGTAATGCATACTCTGCCCACAGTAATATCCAAGGAATCCAAGAGATGCCTAAGATTATGCCAAGGTATTTTATGTATTGTAGTTACATTGAAGTATATCTTTTTAGCCTTTGTTATATTTTCTCATCAGTCACTCCTGACATATGGTAAGGAACAGCTTATTCTGTTTATTTGTGTATGTTAATCACTTTACTTTTTGTATGCTAATCACTTTGTGCACATTTCATATTAACTTTCTTCATTTTCAATTGATTGTTTTGATGGTTGGGTCATAAAAAAACACTTTACCTCCAAGGTGATCAATTTTCTTTCTTATGAATATTTGTGCAGTTGGTCCTTCATACTCATGGATTCTGCATTCACATATTCAACTAACTATGAATAAAAAATATTTGGAAAAAATGTTACATTGTGGCTGACATGTATTATGTAGTTAGGCCTATTATGGTTGCATCTGCACCAAACATATACAGATTTTATTTTCTTGTCATGTCATTATTCTCTAAACAATACAGTATAACAACTATTTACATAGCATTTACATCATATTAGTTATTATGATAATATAAAGATTATTTAAAATAATAGGAAAATATGTATAGATTATATGCAAATATTATAGAATTTTATATAAGAAACTTGAGTATCCACAGATTTTGATATCTGAGGGGGTCCTGGAACCAATCTTTCATGGATACTGAGAGACGACTGTTTACTCATCTCTGTCCCATCTCTTATTGTAGAAGACAGAACTTCCAAGACACGGTTTAAATAACAATGATAATAGGAA
Organism: Macroglossus sobrinus; assembly: GCA_004027375.1. Lineage (NCBI taxonomy): Eukaryota > Metazoa > Chordata > Mammalia > Chiroptera > Pteropodidae > Macroglossus > Macroglossus sobrinus. Next base: position 134,739 of record PVKZ01003097.1, read on the forward strand.
CCATCTTTAGTTTGATCCTAATTGAAATAGTCTCTACAGACTCAGTTTTTCATTTAATCTTGACCTTTTTTTAAGATGTTATACTTCTAACTTTCTCTGTTCTCTTTCTCAGGGTGAGTGTTGAGTTTTAGAAGTTAATGTCTCTCCATCTATGAACATAATGCTATGATGCTTCTATTGAATCATTATTATAGTCTTGTGTTCACTATGTTATAGGAGGCTTTGTTTCAATATGTACTAGAATTATAATTGTTAATAACTTATATTGGTATTTCCTATATTTATACATTAACATTGTATATGTCTATAGAACAAGAGTCATTTCTTATTTTTTTCTACAATGTTACACAGTTTTTATAGAATGATAATTATTTTCCCCTAAATACTTGAAATCATTTACCAAAAAAATTTTCTGTGCCCAAAGCCCTTTAAATAATAATTATTTGTTAATTTAGTTCCACCCATGATTACTGGTCTATTCAGAGATAAATGAAAAAAGAATAAAAGAAAAATTACAATAGACAAAAAACAATGCATAAAATGTTTTTTTATTTGACAAGATCAACAAAATGAACAAACTTTTAGCTAAACTAATAAAATAGAGAAAAGAAGTAAATGATTAAAGTCAGAAATTAAAGTAAGCATTTTACTACCAACCTTACAGAAATATAAAAGATTATAAAAGAATACAATAAATAATTGAAGGCCAACAAATTAGATAATCTGGAAGAAATGAACAAATTGCTAAAACCACAAATTACTTAATTTGACTCAAGAATAAATAGAAAATCTGAATATATTTAAATCAGCAATCAAAAAACTTACAAATCACATACAAACATATTCTTTGGCCCAGCAATCATATTTCTAGATAACTAAACTACTGGCAAAAATGAAAAAAGATTCATGCATATGTTATTCATTGCAGATCTATTTTTTAAAAAACTTCTAAAATCATTTTATAAACGTATAATTAATAATCAATAAAATGCACTCCTTCTAAGTGCACAATTAAATAAATTTTTACAAATACATAACCTCATTTTACCAAAGAAAATACAAAATATTTCTATTACTCTCAAAAGTTTCCTCCTGATTCTTTATAATTAATCCACCACTCCCATTTCTGGCTCTAAGGCAACAATTGATCTTTCTGTCACTACAGATTTGTTCATACTTTCTAAAAGTTCACATAAAGTAAATGACACAGAATATTTTTTTGATTCTTCCATTTAGCATAGTGTTTTAGAGATTCATACATGTTGTTGTATGTGCCAATATTTTGTTACTTTATTCCTAAGTAGTTTTCTATTGCATGACTATAGTATAATATATATTTTCAAATTTGAGTTATAACCACTTTGGAGATATTATAATTTAAGCTTCTATGAATACTTCTTTACAGATAAATAGACTTTTTCTTTCTTTAGTAAATAACTAGTAGTAGAATTTCTGGATGAAATAAGTGTATATTCAAGTTTATAGAAAAATGCCAGTTTCTCCAGGTTCTTACCAAAAGTTGATATTATCAGTCTTTTTAAATTATAGCCTTTCTGAGTTCTGGTTGATATGGCACAGTAGGTGGATGCTGTACTTACCTCCTTCCATTACCACATTAAAATTCCAATTAAAATATAGAACAATCAACCCAGAGATCCATCTGAAGACTAAATAAACAGAAGTCCTATAACTAAGGATTTAAAAAAGAGGCCACTTCAAAACTGGTAGGAAGGGCAGAGATGTAAAATAGACTGGTCCCCACTCATGTGAGGTGGTCAAAAATTGGAGAAGTCTGGAGAAATCTCCCCTGAAGCGTGAGGGGCCCCAAACCCACACCAGGCTCCCCATTCAATGGCCAATAGATCCACATTGTGAGAATTTAATATTTTAAAAGCACTCAAACTTCATAATATCCTTTACTCTGGAATTGTACAAGTCACCTCTAGCAGTTTTTTGAAAGTGTGTCACATAGGCTTTGGATATTTTTTATTTAAAAAATAAAAGCAGATTATAAACCACAATAATTTTTTTCTTTTTTTTTTCTTTTTGGCATAATATCTGAGGCTAGAAGACAATATCTCACTCTTTCAAAGTCCAGCTTGGAGGGATAGTGTCCTGATGTTCACTGTGTGTTTCAACATATGGAGATTCTTATTTCTTATGCCCTGATAGGATGCTTTCAAGAGAAGATCTCTGTATAGCAGCATAACACTGCAAGTCAGGCCTCCAGCATATGTTCTCTTGAACGCTGGTGCTCCTAGAGGTTTATCAAAAGAAAGTGGTCAAATATCCAATCCCACTGGTGTCTCCACTTTCCTTTGACCTGATCTTACACATTTCTAACTCTTGACAGAGTTTGAACTCTAGCCCAGAACACTTTCTCTCTTCCTCTCCTTTCAGACCTTGTATCAGTTATCTACTGCTATGTGCCAAACCACTCTAAAATTTGTTGGCCTAAAACAATATTTATTCATTTAGCCCAGGATTATGTGGGTTGGCAATTTTGACTGGGCTCTGCTAGGAGGGAGTTCTTCTGTTTTCATTTGGGCTCACTGATGGCTTAGCTGGGGGCTGACTCATCTCAGATGGCTTTAAGGCGATGAGAGAGTTTGGAAGGGTGAGCATACTTTGATTTGAAATATTACCTTTGACACCAAAGGGCAACAGCTGTATTTAATTGCTGGGAGATGTAAGGATTATTCTCTGTAAATAATACTTAGCAATAATCTTAGGGTTCATTCCACTGGTCAAAAGGGAATAAATTATCTGCCTCTTAGAGGTGGTTGAGTAGTCTTAGCATATTAGGCTGCTATTAAGCTAATTGTTTTTCCGATGTATTAAATGGCTATTGATTCCAAAAGGTGAGCAGTTTATTTCCTACAGACAAGTCAGATAAAATGTAAATCTGTAATAATTATTATTATGAAATGTATATTTATATTGGAAAGAGGCTTGTCATGAGTGTTATCTGAAGCTGCTAGGAGGGTGAAGCACAGAAAAGAAGTCACCAACAAGAATAAACTAACCATCAATTCTTTATGGAAACCTACCTACCAATTAAACAGCTTAGATAACTGAGTTGTGCAATGGATCTTTTAATTTTTACAAGCTATGAGTTTATAGCTTGAAATATGATGTTTTGAATTAATAATATGCACAGAATTGATATACTGAGTTATCATAGAAATTACCTTTGGTATTATTAACACTGCTAATTATGTTACACCACTCTTAATATGCTTTAAATAAAAATGTGTCCTAGCAGCTACATAAACCCATGTTACTTCATATTATAAAATTACTCTTTTTTTTCCATGACTTTGATAAAGTAAATTCTCTGAAAGGCACTCAGCTTATACATTTAAACAAACATAAAACAGAACTCATATATCCTGTTAGCAAATATCAGATCAGAATTCTATTACTTGGGTTCTATTTTTTATATTTTATCTTTCACTTTACATCTCTGAGACTGCTTGAAGCCATCCATCTCCCACCTATCCGTCCATTCGTCCATCCATCCATCCACCCACACACCCACCTATCCACCTATCCGCCAATCTGTTTTTTAATGCATTACATGAATTAAGCACCAACTACATGCAGGGTTTTGTGCTAGATAGGCATAATAGGGCTTATAAAAATAAATTACACATTATATCTCTTATCATCAAGTTTACAATCTAGCAATTAAAGTAAGACACACATATACATTAAGTATATGAGACAGTTTTTGGTAACTACCAAAAGGGTATGTGTGTAAAATATTATTGGGAGAAAGACATCAGTTCTAAATAGTCACAGCCATTTCCACCTGGATATCTCATACTTAATAGACAACAGTTTAAAAACACTTTATTATAGTTAAGGCCTGTCAAAGCTGTCTTGTGCTTAGGAACATGAGATCAATTCAGCACTACACTTTTGAAGGCCATTTTAAACAGTGAAATCACCAACAAGAAACTCAAAAATTAGAAAAACAGCACTAAATAGAGTATAGGAATGACATTATTTACATTATGAAAAACCAGAAGGCATCGCTTTCTTGTTCAGCCTTAGCTGGAAATGTGCACTTAGGGTGACTCAGATTTTTCACCTCTCTGGGTATATCTGCAAATGACCTTGAAAGTTCTGCAAGAAATGAGTTTGGAGTTACAAATAAATATTAGCAGGTGAATATGCAAATCTAGAATCTGGAATATTGTGGATAGTCTGTATTTTCTAATTTTTTATCATGTGGGTCTACATTTACGTGGTAACTTTTGTGAAGATATGTAATCCAAAGTGATTGGAGTTTGATCAGAGCTGTGTCTTCTGGTATAAGCCCTTGATTATGATTCCTCTGAAGGTGACAATTAACAAACTGAAGTAGTGAGATAGACAGGCTGTTGGCCAATGCTATGACCTGCATGACTAGAGGGTTAATCTAAGCGGAGGGTGGCGATGGAGGATTGAGAAAATCAGACAGTATATACAAAAGCTGGGGCCAGGTGGGACGTTGTACTCGGATGGAGTTACAGTGACCTCGAGGCAAGCTCAGCACATTTATTATATACTTTTGAAGGTCAAGGATGGGGTGGGAGTCTTCTTTTCACAACTTGAAACTTGCTGGCAACAATAATCTCCCAAGGCCTGTCTGTTCCTGGTTATCTATGCTAAACTACAAACAGCTGTCTGTTCACTGTTTTGCTTCTCTGTTCTTGGCAGATTATAACATAGTCAAGCATGGCTTTGCCAGAGCTTCGGCCATAGGATCTGCAACACAGATCTGGCTCTCTACAGGTCAACTTAGGTCATTTTGCACAGTAAGAGCAGTCTCCACAGCCAGATATCCTGGGTCCATACCAGTTCTGTTTCTTAATAGCTGTATGACCTTTGGTGGAGAAATATTTAACTTCTCTATGCATTGATTCACTTCTCTATAAAATTGGAACAATATTGGCATTATAGGATCTTTGTAATAACTAGAAGAATTGTACCCCTGAAGTGCTTCTAAGTGCTAGAGAAGGGCAGACTATTGTTATTGTTAATGTTATCTGTGCAATACTTTATAGATGAGTGACAAAGATGTTTCTTGAGGAAATATAATTTGTATTCAATAGTCTGACTATATTCATATATTTAAAGTTATGGCATAGATAATGCCATATCAAAAAGTAGAAGCTAACAATTGAACTTTGTACAGGCTATAGCAGCACTGCCCAGTAAAAACTTTTTCAATGATGGAAATGTTCTCTATCTCTTCTGTCCAAATTGTAGTCACTCGCCACATATGGCCATTGAAAACTTGAAAAATGGCAAGTGTGATTGAGAAACTGATTTTTACATTTTATTTAACTTAATTGTTCTGTAATAAGATGTGGGTCTCAGGCCTGGCTGGTCCCAGGTCTGGCTGTGATCCAGGCCTGCAACAAGGAATAGGAACCCAGATTCAGAATGTTACATTACTGTAGTAGGGCACTTGCACCTAAAATGCGTAAACATAATTTAGCTTATTGTATCATGCATGTGTGGCTGAATGCCACTATTGTACTCTGATATGGGTAGTGCCATGTGGTCCCCTAAGGAGCAGAAGGGTAGCACAAGAAAGGGAGCAGAAGAGCAGAGGCAGATGTGCACTCCTCGCAATAGAACTGCACTCCCCACAATAGAAGCACACTCTTCACAATAAAGTTAGTGCCTGTCGGCCCCTTGTTCATTCTTCCAACTGAGCATCTCATCACCTGAACCTTCCCTTCTCGATCAGCTCGGTGCTGACATAGAAAATGGGAGCAGTTACACAATATGGTCAGTGTGTCCTGGCACTATTCATTGGAGTTGTTCTAGCCAGAGGACTTAATCTTTATTTAGTTAGCAGAAATATCCATATGATGAAGAAGAGCTGAGGAATATTCCATCAGGCTCCTGTAAAATTCATTTGTTTTGACTTTAACACCTGATATCCTTCTCATGCCCACTTTAACTCCACATGGAGCTTGACCATAAGGTGGTCAAGGTTTGAAATTCCACACATCCCAGAGCTGTTATGGCTCCTATATATTAGTTTTTCCAAGCCCAGTCAACACAGTATTATCCTGAGAGTGCTAACCAGCCAGATTCTCAAGGCTAGAAGGCAATGGGCAAACTCTAGAACATGGCATAGAGTGGTCTGCCCCCAGTGGCTCCTCTAGAGCAAGTACTGGTGACGTCATGATGCCATGGTTCTCTCCACACATTGGAGCACATATGTGAGGCTCTCATCATGGTATATACATGGAAGCCAAAACCCCAAGACGCTTAGAGATTTGTCCAAGCTGACATCATTAACAAGTGTCTGAGCTGAGACGAGGATCCCAATCTTTTATGTTTTAATCTCATCACTCGTTCATTCTACTGCATATGTTATGATGGCTGAATTGTGTCCTTCCTTTTCTAAAATCATATGTTGAAAACCTAATCCCTAGTACCTCAAAATGTGACTACATTTTGTGATCTTTAAGAGGTAACTAAGATAAATTGAGGTAATTAAGTCTGTAATCCAGTCTGACTGGTGTCCTTAAAAGAAGAGGAATGAAGACTCAGATATACATAGAGGAAGACCAGGTAAAGATACAGGGAGAAGATGACTATTTACGAGTCATAGAGGGTGACCTCAGAAAAAATAAATCCTGCTGACAACTCAATTTCAGACCTCAGAAAAAATAAATCCTGCTGACACCTCAATTTCAGATTTGAGAAAATAAATTTCTGTTGTTTATACCACCCAGTCTGAGGTATTTACTTATGGAAGACCCAAGAAGCCAATAGAACATCCAAACTGTAAAGGGAATTTTAAGATAAAGGAAATATTAAAATAATTCTGCTAAGTTGCTAATGATTTCAGTTGAATAGATAGCAAGTGATATTTCATTGGCACAAATGGCACTCACCAATGCCATTATCAGAATATACATGAAGATTGATAACATTTGCAGATCCATTGAAATATTTTAGCTTGAGAATTACAAGGAGTGCTGAGTTGATGTCAACTGCTCCTCAAGAAATAGCAACGGTTTCAGGTAGTCAAAGACTTGAAACAACATTTTTGAGAGAGAAAAAAAATGACATAGATGGAAACATTCCAATAAGTACTGATCCAATTTAGTCCTTTTTATGAATTGTACTTAGAATATTATAGTGTTATAACATATATGCAAAACTTCTTGCACTTAAAATGATTTTTGCTCTATTTTGATAACTCTTAAATTTTTTGTTCAAGTCTTTTGATTATGTCAAAAGTCCTAACATTTCATCAACTTTCTCACCTTGTAATTCTCTCTTCAACATATTTACCATGATCTAAAGGACACAGAGGAGGTGATGCCCTTTAACATGAGACAATGTGAAAGGTGACATATTTGGTGGGATTTTAGAATTTTAGAAAATCTGTTGCCTTATTTCAGAAAGCTTAAAAAAAAGAAATCCAAGTAATATTACAAGATAGTAGACCAATTCACAAAGTAAAGTTTTAAAGAGAAATTTTATCTTAATCAGCTTTGACTGCTATAACAAAATATAGACTGAGTGGCTAATAAAACACATGTTTATTTCTCACAGTCTGGAGGCTGGGGGGTCCAACATTAAGGTACTGGTCAGTTTGATTGCTGTTGAAAACCTGCTTCCTGGTTTGCAGGAAGGTTATATACTCACACAGCAGAGAGAGACATCTCTCTTGGCTCTCTTCTCATAAAGGTATTAATTATATTTATCAGTGCTCTACCCTTATGACCTGATCTAAACTGAATTACCTCCAAAAGACCTATACTCCAAATACCATTGCATTGGGGATTAGGGCTTCAACATATAACTTTTGGGGGACACAAAATATACTGTCTATAGCAGAGTTGAAAGCTGTTTTTTAGGTGACATGTATTTTCTTACATCTTGGAAAAATAAGTAATAACTCATTATAGCATCAATGATTATTTTCAAGATTTCAGATTATCTTTGAATTTAACTATGACTTAAAAAAAGCCAGTTATATGCAGAATTAATATCAGTTTAATACTCAGGGTAGTTCACTTGATAGAAATTATTTCTGACCTTACAGCAAACCTTTAGGGGGATATTTAATTCATATTTTTCATAGTTCTTTGTATTTAAAAATATAGGTGTATCATTGTGTCTAAATAGAGGAATAGTGCAACTATCACATTGTGAATTAATCTATTGTGATTCCTTGTTCAACAAGGCAAATTATTTTCATGGCAAATGTCTTCTGTATTTTTTTCACCTCATTATATCCTTATGACAAGAATATTTCTGAGATAAAAAATATCTTTTCTAATTTAAATCCTTAGAAATTTCCCTACTATCTCTATTGTACATACACAATATATGTTAAGATGTTAATAGATTTCCTCATGAAAAATGTGTTCTGTTTTTAAGTTAGTCTAATTAATTATGACCTAAAGAAAGTTGAACAGTTTTTATTTTGTTTGTTACTGTAGAAATTTTTAGTCTTTGATATGTTATTGTGTTTGTGCGTCTTAAGGTACAAGCAGATATAGTATATATATATATATATATATATATATATATATATATATATATATATATATAGTTTCCCCAAATATTTCTTATTAAATCCCGTTATAACAGAGTACCTATAAAATACAGGTACAGAATAAAACAGATTCACAAAGTACAATTGGGTCTCCATACCCTTCTGATTCTGCCCACTTTCCCAGGCTTGTGGTTTGCCTTTTGCTTTGCATTAGATTGAGCTGTTGCAATTCTTTGAATACAACATGCTTTCTCCACATAACGGTTTCTCTACTTAAATGTCCTCTTTCCATTTCTTGACTTTTTACCTCTGCTTTATACTTTAAGTATCCCATTTGAATTTTATTCTATTATGGAGACTTATCTAGCCTTCTTCCTCTGAGCTACCATAACATGATTATTCTCAAACTCAAACATACTTCAGCATCACAGGGAGGGCTTGATAAAGCACAGACTGCTGATTCTCGAAGTCTAGAATAGAATCTGAAAACTTCATTGAGTCCAACTGACTTTAAATAGGCAAATGAACTCTGAGAGGTTCACAGAAGCAGAATGCTTCAGTCTGGGAATTACAACATCTAGTTTCTTGTGCATCTGTGTCTCTCACCAGTCATGTGATCTGGAATGAGTGTTTTAACCTTTATGACTCTTAGAATCTTCCCCTGCTGAACAGGAATAATAATACCCACCCTGTATATTTATAGAATCAAATGATGATATACTAAGCTTGATACCAACTCTATAAATTGTAGGTTTTATGATTAACAGAATGGTATATAGGTTTCCTTAGGTTATTGTAACAAAATACCACAAACTGGATGACTTCAGACCTCAGAAATTTATTTTCTCACAGTTTTGGAGGCCAGAAGTTGAAATAAAAGTGTTGAGCAGGGTCATTCTCTTTTCCTAGCTTCTGATGGTTGCTAGCAATCCTTGGCATTCCTTAATTTACAGCTGCATCATTCCATTCTGTATTTCTGTTGTCATATGACCATTTTCTCTGTGTGCTAATCTCTTCTTATAAGGACACCAGTCATATTGAATCAAGGGACACCTGACTCTAAGATGACCTCATCTTAACTTGATTATATCTGCAAAGACCCTATGTACAAATAGCATATATTCACAGGTACCAGGGTAAGGACTTGAATATAGCTTGAAAGTCTTGATGGTTAAGTTTAAGGACTTCCATGATCATCTACTAACAATGAGAACATTGTCAATAGTGACATGAAACTTGGAACAGACCTGATAATTGTCACAATGGGGCATGAGCACAGCAAGGAAATGATGGGTGGTGACTTTAGCATAGTGGTAAAGAAAAAAGCAATCAGACAGAGGAGGAAAGTAAATCATATTTGGTATACCCCCAGATTCAGGTGCTGGTGGGCTTAGGATGAAGTGAAGGCCTGTGGTGATACTGAAAAGCCAGGTGAGGATGTTTAGATCTGAGACTCAATTATGCCCAAGTGATACCTACCATCATGTGAGGAGATTGAGTTCTCCAGGGACATTGTTATGGAGAAAGAAAAGCAGAGGTCTGAGACCAGGGCATTTTAGCTTTCATGCTATTGGTTGATATTTTGTCATCTATAGTGCTTGTAGTAGTAGATCATAAACCAAAGGTACAGGGTAAGCAGTATATTATTTCTTCCAAATATTTGTTGAGTATGTAATGAATGCATAGTGTTATGCTAGGCACTTGGATTCAAAGACAAGGAACAAGATGTGTTCCCCATCCTTAAGAAGTTTACAGTCTGGGGTTGGTACAGATGTTAGAACTACCACAGACAAAGAGAGGCCCAGTCATTTATGACTTGGCACCTAGGGGAGGCATCATTAGGCAGGTGCACCCAAGGTAAACTTGGATGAATCGACAGTATCAGTAGATACCTGAGAAAGAGGATGGGAAGGAGAAGGGAGACAACAGTCTGTTCTTACTTTATCATTGCCCCTTACTGAAGTGTGCTGGCCCAGAAGTAAACAAGTAGAGAAAGATGCAGAAAATATGTCTAAGTTCATAGTGTTGAATGATTTTACTCAATGAGAACTCGAGGGAAAGCAAAGAGGATTTGCTGATCAATTTAAGGCAAGCAGAGAAAAGATCAAGAAGACTGATCTCTGCTTGGACATATTTTACACTTTTTCTTGGAGAAAGAGTGAAATTCATGGATAAGCTCTTTCAGGGATAAGACAACAGTTTCTAAACCTTTTAGTTGTTTTTTTGCAGGTTTGTATGCTGACTGAAAAAACACATGGCTTTGTGAAGAATGTATATGGTGTATTTATTTAAATATGATTATACAGCTGAAAGTATTTTTTTTAATGTAAAGCAGTTTCAAAAAATTATGTCAAATGTCTTGAACATGCAATAATATATTTTTAAAACTCAGCAGGATTCTCAGTGCTGTTCTAAAACATATAAAATTTTCATTTTAAGTTACCTTCTGATTTTATTCCCAAGTGCAACTTTCTAAAACTTTACCACCACCCCCTTGAATCATACTCTTTGCCCCAAATTCTTCATTTGACTTTTTTTCTATTTTCCTGCAAAAACAAAAATTACCAGACATGAGCTCCCTTTCTTTGGTGCCTTCTACCTTCAGACATGTATTTCTCAATTGTTCTTTTCTCTCCTCTATCAAAGAGAAAACTGCTTTTGTTATTTTTAAGTATATCGATTCAACCTATTCTTTGGGACACTTTTTTTTATGTCTCCTGAAGGTTTATTGCATAAATTATTTCCCTGTTCTGTTCCATATTTGGTTATTCCCCACAGGTTCCTTTTCTGTTGTCAATAGCCATATTTTAGGGTTCTCCAATTAAAAAAAAATTGAGTTTTTAAATTTGATTTCTTTAAGTTGCTATTTATCTCTTTTTTATATATAGGAAGACTTCTTCAAAGAATAGAGAAACAGAACCAATCTGTAATTCCTACCCTTTCTTGTTGCAATCTCCACATGTTAAATATAGCCTTTGTATAGAATGAGGTTTTGAAACTGGTTTCTCAGAGGCCAGTCGTGACTGCCTTTCAAACCCCACAGTGGTGAAGTCTCTTCTCAGCCTCATCCTATCTGACCATCTCCAGTGCCCAACATACATGACTATCCCATTCTTCTCAAAACTTTCCTGACATGTCCTCCAAAATTCTACTCTCTTCTGGCTCACACATTTAACAAATGGATATATGTTTTCAGAGGGCCTACTGTGTACAAGCCCCTGTGCTTGGCACCAGGAACAAAAAGATGAAAAGTCTAATTTCTACTAGCTACTTAGATTCTTAGGGTCCAGCGGTGAGACAGTAATGCAGTGAAACTACAGCTACCTCTGACCACTCTCATCCTCACTTCCTGTGTTCTCTTCCTCTGCTCACCCTGCAAAGTAGGAGTTGCCTAACTTCTCACATGCCATTGGCCCTCTTTTTTTTACACCCTACAAACTATTCCCAGGTAGTTCAATAAATCTCCATCTACTTATTACCTGTATGTTGATGACTACTAGTATGATTTTTCCAGTTCAGATCTTACTTCAGACTTGAGTTTTCACCTATTGCCTAGCCATTGCCAGCTGAGTACCCATAGGCATAACATGGCTGAAGTAAAATCATTTTTCAAGCTGTTTCTACCTCTTTATTCTCTTTAATTAAGTCACTATTTACTAAGTCTTTACATATTCAGAAATATTATAGGCCTCATTCTCTATCTGAAATAGATTAATTAAATTGTTCACACAATGATTATCTTGTTTGTTTCTTCAGTGTATCCTTTCTCCATTCCCATTGTTTAGTATGAATAGTCTAGGTTATGATGAGGTATAAAGTTAATTCACAAATTTCATTGGCTCAATACAGTCCAGATCTATTTCTCTCTCTTGCAATGTATCCAGTGGAGGTGGGCAGGGCCTTCTGTTCCACATTGTTGCTGAAGGACTAGGGCAGAGGGAAGCACCTCATTTTAAAAGGCTACCTTCTCAGAGTTTGGTTTCACGGTTTTCCATAGAAGAGACTGAGTGGGGGCTTTTCAGTGTTCAGCCTGGATATGTCACATAACACTCTGCTCACAGTCTAGAGGTCAGAACAAGTCACCTTGTATTTCTGAATTGCAGAAGTGCCAGGCAATAAAATGGATGGGCTCCCAAAAGAGCAGAATCTGATATTACTGAGCTATAGCAATCTTTGATACACTGCTATGAATTGTGTCCTCCTAAAATTTATACATTGAAACCCTAATTCTCAGTACCACAGAATGTGATTATTCTTAAAGAAAAGGTCTCTAAGTTGAAATGAAATCCTTTTGGTGGACTGTAATCTAATCTGATTTGTGTCCTTATAAGAAGAGGAGGTTAAGATTGAGACACACACAAGAAAGACCATGTGAAGACAAAGGGAGAAATTGGCCATCTATAGGCCAAGAGGCGAGACCCGGAACAGTCCTTCATCTACAGTCCTTAAAAGAAACCAGCCCCTCCCACACCTTCTCAGACTCCGATCCTATTAATAAACAAATTTCTGTTGTTCTAAGCCATCAATATGTGGTGCTTTATTATAGTAGCCCTGGAAAACTAACACACATACCTACTCATCCAGTTCAGGCCTTCTTATTTTATTGTTGGGTCTTTAGAGTTGTTTCTGCTTTTTCAATTTATTTCCTGACACGGCCACCAGAGGGTCCAAGCTTCAGTTGTGTTCTTAATCAAAAACTGTGCTGTGCTGAGATCACATGGTCCATTGGACAATATAGCCAAACTGTATTCCATGGAACTCTAATTCCATGAGTTGTCTTGTAATGCAGACTTGGAAAATCCTGAGTTAAATAAAATTAAAAGGTTTTTTTTTTCATTGTAAGATGTTTCAAAGTCTTTAATATGTTTTATATTTTATGAATCTCTAAGAAAAAAATCTTATAAATTATGTTTCTAAAATGAATTTGCACATAGAACCTTATTTTCTCACAAATTCTGATGATGAGTGAATTGCACAATCTGTAGTGTGATATGCAAGTCTCTTCACAATTGGGTTGACCTATTTCTTTTATCTCCCCTCCCTCTTTACCTCTCTATGGCAATGTTCTCATTATGTAAAAGTCCTTCCTATCCATAAACATGAGTTGTAGCTGCGGAGATTGGTAATTCATATCTCTCTTTGAGAGAACCTGCTACATCATGGGAGCATAGCTGACTGACGGCTTCCAGCTTCTACAACTTTGGACCTACTACTTCCTTGGGCTGCTCCAAGAAATGATTGAGCATGGTGGAGATTCTGGAGTTGGGCCATTTCTGCCTGTAGGCTGCTCCTTTCTCAGGGACCTCTTTTTGGCCCTACTGAGACATTCTCAGAACTGTGCTGTAATCAGAGTATTTCATACTCAACTCTCTTTCTTGCCTTCTCTCCTGTTACAGGTGTTGGATTAGTATTGCAGTCTAACTGCTTTCCCTGCCCACTGCTTCTCCACACTTCTTTCCCCTTTATAGGCACTTCCGCCAACACATGGGCAGCTAATTACATCCTGCCACCTGCTTCTCAGAGGGCCTGAATAGACACACAATGCTATGCTCTTTCTTTCTCTGTGACTTTGCCTCTTTCTGAGGGAACTTTCCTCCTTCTCTGCCTTTTGTCTGTTGGAAATGTTAGAAAAAAATCTGTGAGTAATTTCCCAGATAGCCCAGCTTTCTGCAGGCAAATGACCAGCTTTGATCTATGTCAGTTCGCCTGAGCCATCCCAAGAGCTGTGGGATACTTGAGAGTTACAGAGTGTTGACATGAAAGGACCATGCATATTTAGATCAACTAATAAAAGCTGCTAGTACCAATGTTCTTAGAAAATCAGCAATATGATTTTTAGAGTTATTGGGCACATATCATAGTTCTAATAAATGTTTTTTGTTATTAATTACAGGCTTTTGTTTGTATAATGAGTGGACCACAACTTGCTATTTGTACCTTGTCATTTTATAAATAGTACAATTTTAGGACAGCCCAGAAGGTCTATCCTGAAGCTACTCTCTCACATGAGTCTTTCTTAGACAATAAGCTCAGTGAAAGTACAAATAACAACCTTGCCTTTTTTTTTTCTTTTTACCATTTCTCCTGGGCGTGGATGGGACTTTTGGCAGGGTCTCTTGAACAATCTTCGTCCCATCTCACAAGGCCTACTTAAACAACTATGGTCTTCCTACAATATAAAAGAGATGTAACATGATTAATTCCCCTTTTCTCTCCAATTCCTCTTTCTGGAAACCACTATGGTTTCCACAGGAAAATTATTATTTCCCTTCTCAATCCCATTCTAACTTTCAAAACATCCAAACATTTCATGGTTTATTTCATTTGCAGCAAAGCCAACATTTTTCTGAGATGTCACAAACTAAACACTTTATTATTTTAATTATCTTATATTGTCACATTTCACCCATTCATTTTCTCATTGTACATTTTTATTTCTGCTGGATAGTTTACTGGATAGCCAATAGCCTTCAAAAGTTTTATTGTTTTCATCCTTGATAGAGATATATGAATTGATTGCAGATACTTTTACAATTGTAATTAAAAAGCTAAATAATTAAGTTCAATGACAGACAGTATTCAGAGTTGCAGAAGAAATTTTAAGAGATAGAAAAGAAGGGAAAGAGCCTAGAATGTGAAAAGTGAGGTTAGGAAAACAAACTTTAAGGCCGCATTGATACTGACTGAAAAACATGGAGGTTTACTAATCAATGTGTACTGTTGAGTAGTAAACTTTACAGTTTAAAATAGATAAGAGAATATAAATAAATAAAATAGTGGAAGAATGAACAGGTACAGCCTTTATAAAGGGCAATTTGGCATATATTAGAATTTAATATATACCTTGAATTTTCACTTCCATGACTATAACTGAAAGAAATTATGAACAAATGTAAAAAAAAAGTATTTTTTTTACAAAAGTACGAGGATGTATACTAGAATATAATACTTTACAGAGACAAATAAAAAATATCCTAAATATAAATTAATAGAAGATTGGTTAAATAAATCATCAGTTATCTATATAAACAGCTTTAAAATGCTGGATATTAAGTTTACAGATCAATAAAGATGAAAGATGTCTGGGATGTAGCTTTATTTAAAAAGAAGTCCAGCTAGCAAATATCATAATAATTTTATAAAATCTTTCATTTATGCATATTATATATTTACATGCCTATGTGTATATATATGCACATAGCAAATATGCAAATAATAGCAGTGCTTATTTTTATCTGCTGGGAGTTTTGCAGGTGCTTGTCACTTTATATCTTTATGTGTCATCTATAGTTTTATTAGGGTTCTAAAAGTACAATAGCCTAAATAAAGCCAGGAGCTATTTTTGTGGTCTGTGGAGTGGTGTATGGAAATTGAGTATGAGTAAGAAAAAGAGATATGATAAGAGCAAAGTTCTGTTGTTGTGAGGAAAGCTTTAACTTGAGGTTCCAACCTGATTTTGAATGAAGGGCTAAATTTTGAGACTATAGAATATCAACTTTTGCATTTGTTACTATGTCTAGATACTTTGGCTCTCCTAGTCTCAAGCCTTGCACACAATGAAATGTTGGTTGATGCTGAAACTTATTTTGAGACAGTTGTTGAAATCAAAGTTTGGCAAAATTTCTCTGATGATTAAAAAAAGGCATCATATGGCTTGTACATCTTTAATAAATTAGCACAGAAGAGAGGGGAGATAAACTATGGACTAATGTGACATCAGAGCAGGCTTCTATTGAGGTATATTGACTCATTTTACCCCAGATGAATTGGAACTAATTGCTTTTTTTATTTCAATTCTAATAGAACGATTTTCTTTGTGTCCTCATCATGACAGCCAAATCCCGTACTGCCAGATTTCAGTAGGTTTATCTTAGGAATGACAAGAAAGTAATCTATATAATTTTTAATGTATTTATGGATTTTTAACTCTTATCACCTACATAGTTTAAAATTTTTAATTTTAATTTAATTTAATTTAATGAGAAATGCTATATGCTTATATAAAAAATTCATACTATGTACTTGTATTCAAAGTAAAATATACAAGTTCTCGCTTTTAATTTCTTCTCCATCCTTTCATTACCTGAAGGAAATCACAATGCCTTGTGTCTTGCCAGACATAAACACATACACCAGAATTTTTATTCCACAAAATTTTCTACATTATTAAAAAAAGATCTCAACATGTGGTATAGAAATTAATGGCTGCATAATATGGCATCATGTGGACACATAGTAATTTATTTAACCATTCCAATGACAACTGACAGGTTGTCTCAATTTTTTTTAAATTAACACTTAAAGCACGTCATCCACACTTTTATGCTTATGTAAGTCTAGAATTCTAGATGAAGAATTGTTTAGCAAAGGTGTTGGGACTTTTATAGACCCTGCATATACTATCATGTATCAGCAGAATTTATGAGGGACTGTAGAGTACTTCACAAACTTGACTAGACTATTTTTCTCTCCTAATACCTTCTTTGCCTCCTCTGACATGAAGAGGATCTAATAGATAAGAACACCAGGATCAATTCTTCATAACCAAGGTTTTGCCTGAACAGGGAACATGATCTGTATATTTGATTCCTTCTGAGGAACCCCTAGAGCACAGATGGTCCATCTCAAGAGACGCACATATTCTTGTAAGGACTTGGGGATCTGAGCAGTATTGAGTAGCTTATCATGAAACATCTAGACTCCAGTGAGCTTAATGGAACTACTGCTTCTCCTAAAACTATTTGACACCTTAGTTTCTGATATCTGTCTTAGAACATCACATGGGAATTTTATTTTAAAATCTTGTGATAGAGAATCTTTTGTTATTCACAGGAAGTCTCTCTGGAAAGTGTGGGCAGAATTAAAATAGGTGTCCTAAAGCTATGATCACAGCAGCCTAATCCAGAGCATATGTTGCTGACCTGATCAAACATCACAGTTGGGTTTAGGGTGACAATCCTCCTTAAGGCTCCACCAAGATAAATTGGGCTCCTCAGAGATAAATTTATAGTATATAAAGTTTCACAAAGAATTTCACATGCTATAAATAATGAGGACCTGTTGATTTTTGGCTTCCTACTCCCTTGAACTGTCAACATCTTTTGATGATGACAAAGGTTGAAACTGTTTTGAATTAGAGTAGTAAATTTCAATTGTCCAATAAAGTCATGGATTCTGAAAGATAGTTGCTTAACAACATTGTGGAATAAAAACAAGATTGCAGAAGTTGTCATAAACAGTCAGGCCATTTAAACACAGAGACAGAGTGTAGATGGTTATTGAAGAAAATTCACTCATGTATAAATTGATTCATTCAAAACATATTTATTGAGTATTTCCTAAGCACTGTTCTATATGCTGGAGGTAAGGAGATAAAGTTCCTGTCATCAGGATCTTATTTTCCAATAGATAATGTGACAATTATGTGAAAAAAGTTTAAATCAAAATGTAGAGAACTCATCTGAAGATTCTTGGAGTTGATGACTGTCTCTGGAAGCAGGTACTTTCAATGGTGAAACTGGTGGGCCAAGCCCATGGAGTTGTGAAGATGGAGTAGAGTGTGGATGGCTTTGGGTGTCTCCTTTGCTTTAAGGGATGATGAAATTTCTGATCAAAACAGTCTCATCTTGACTTTTTTCAGAGTAAAAATGTGGCAGCAGACAAGACTTCTGGTGCTAGATACTCAAATGACTTTCCGAGTTGTGCTCTTGCTGCCTCATTTCCTGACAGCGCTGTCAAGTAGCAAATTAGAATTCTTTTCTGGTCTCAGTGATCGAGATGTTTTCTTTTTCACATACATTCCTGGTTTTTATTGATAATAAAACTCATGGACATGGACACTAGTTGAACAATTTATTCTTAAGTCTTAGTTGTCTGGCTTCACTGAGGAGCAAAAGCATTCTTGGATTGTTGCCGTCAATAGTCTTTCTTCATTTAAATTAAAAGCTGTCATAACTGATAGGGAAAGGCACTTGCCCAGGAACCACAAAATAAGCACCCAGATCTGGTGCTTTTTAGTTTGATAACTGTAATAGTTAGGAAAGCTAGCTGCTATAACAGTCTTCAAATCTCACTGACTTTGAAATTTATTTTTTGTTCACGTCTTTATCTGGGGAGGGTCAGATATGTATATGGTAAAGTTTCATTCCTTCAGGTTCTGTCATCTTCTATGGCCTTGAAGTTCACCCCTAAATTATCTGAATCTGGTTGGGGAAAACAAGGAAAAAGACTGTGTGGAAGCAGGAGTTTTCTGGGCCAGCCTGAAGAGCATGAGTTTTTCCCTGCCTTCATTCTATGCAGAGACCTGTCACATGGTCACACCTAATGTCAAAGGAGGTTGGGAAAGATATTTGCTCTGTGCCTAGGAATACATGAAAATGGATTGGCAAGCATATTGAGGATTCTTTGATAAGTTGCCTGGGTTAAGCATATGCTACCTATGATAGTTATGTCAGGTATGTTTCATAATGATGCCCCCAAAATTTCACACTGTTACTTCTACTACCAAGTTTACAAACTAGTTAGGCAAATAAGGCCCACACAGAGATTATTGTAAAACCAAGAAGTATGTTAATTGCTTGAAATGAAAAATGGTATAAGAAAAGTATTTTAGGAATTGGTGGGAAAGAAAAATCTCTTCTGGATACAGGATGGCTGGTATCTCTAACTGAGTATATGACCACATGACCTTAAGTGACATACCAATGTTCATATAACTTGTCCTTCTTTGCCTGAATCACCTTGGACAAACTGTACAGTCTCCAACTTCCACATTCTAAACTTGAAAATAGGGATACTATCTCAAAGGATTGTGGTGAAAAATCACTCGACACATATTTATGTTCTAGGCACTGGAGATACCATTTTGAAAAAAAAATAGACAAAAATTTCTGCTTTCATGGAGTTTAGCAGAACATGTGATAATTTATAAACTGTAGAATTCAATGCAAACACACATTTACGGTCTTCAGCAAAACTTATGTGATCCTGGTGTGGAACTGCCAAGCTGGCTGTCCTACCTAAGTTGCTTGGAGAATCATGAGCTGTCTGCATATAGACACCAAGGCAGCAGAGCATGTCACTGAGTGGTCGCTATGGTGAAAGCTGCCTGACAGCAAGCTAACATCTGCAATGCACATCATTAGCTCTTGTGACCTTTGATTTGAGCTTTTTTTAAAAAAGCCACTGTGGTTCATCTTTGGCTATAGCCCTTTAATATATAAATCATGTTCGTCCTAACCGGCAGACACAAGCTTCCAATTGTGACATTTCCCCATTTCAGGCAATTAACACATACTGCCTGGTTTTACGATGATCTCTATGTGGGCCTTATTTGTCTAACTAGTTTGTAAACTTGGAAGTAGAAGTAACAGTGTGAAATTTGTGGGGCATCATTATGAAACATACCTGACATAAAGACTATCACAGGTAGCATATGCTTAACCCAGGCAACTTATCCAAGATTCCTTAATATGCTTTGGAGGGTAATGACCTCTCTCAGATGACTTCCACATCCACCCTGATGCAAAGGAACCCTCCAAATTCAGTTTAAAAATCCTCTAAATCCAAAAACTCATTTGGCTGTTTTTCTGTATTGTATTGATAGACAAACAGATAGAAATTGCTGTTTATTTACAGAGTGTTATCTTTTCTAATTTGGGGCTTAGTTTCTGAAATTCATACATAAAGTTAGACAATATCTCACTTTGACAAGATTTCCCTTGAAAGTCCCTTAGAAAGGGCCATGTTAGAGACTGATGTTGTCTCTTAAATGGTCAAAACCTATGAGTTATCTTATTCTTTTTTAGTTGAGCATCTGATAGAATTGTCTCATGTTTAAAGAGGATGTTGACAGAAAAGAAGTGTCTTCAAATAGCAGAATCACAATCAAGAAGCTTAGTCTGAGAGAGTCTGGCAAAAAGATCCCCAGAGAGAACTCTAACTGTAAACTGACGTCTCCCTTCTCCAGCTGGAGGCTGATACAATGTTTCTTTAAGGGATTTTGGTAAATATTTTAATGTCTTCTCAGGTCTTTTTTAGATGGCAGAATGTTATTTCTTTTAAATGTGACTGGTTGTGAATAATCACAAATTAGCTCAGTTTTGTTCATTATTATCAAATAAAAAGACAAATCAGAATTTAAATGAGACTTTATTCAAAAGTATTACTGTAAGATAGGGGAAAGAAACATTGTAACAGTGGGGAGGAGGACTGTTGCATTAGGGAGAATAAGTGAAGTATGCAAGTGTCTCTAAAGCAAACCAAAAAGGATTTTTCTTTTATAGGGAAGAGTAAACAAGGATACAAAGAACCAGTCATGGGGAAGTGGGATCAAAGTTTGGCCTGGTTGGATAATAGACCAGAGAAAATCTCTGGAGGCCAGCCTCTTCTCACAAGGGTCTGTCTGCTGGCTGAGATGGAGAATGAGCCAAAGTTCATGGGCTGTGAGGAAGGAAGGATCTAAACCAGTTTCTCCACAAGCTTTCTGTTCTCCTTGATCTGTGGGTACAAACATTCAGCTAATTATTCCTGAGGCAAAGATGGGACTCTGGAGGGTCTTTGTGTGGCCCAATCATAGGTAAACAGAGAGGCATCCATAAATCTTATCTAAATCATAAGGGAGCGGGGAGGTTTCTTTGAACTAAGCCATTTCCCCAACATAAAAGTGGGGGTGTTTTGTGATCTGTTTTCCAGTATCACAGGACTCAAGTAAAGTTCTGCAGTGTCATTAAAATACTTCTAAGGAGTGTAGTTTAACTCTCCCATTTCAAAAATCAAGAAACTGAGACCTAGAAAGATTTTTTTCCACCAAATTCATATAACTAGTTAAAGGCCATGAGGAGAACATGCCAGAGGGCTCCTGATAGTACTATTCTTCTAAACTTTATGGGTATAGAGTTACTATGAGATTAAAATGAGATAATTTTGAAAATTCTTTTGTAAGTTGAAAGCAAGACAAAAAATAAGCTTTTAACATAAAAATGAACATCTGTTATTCATCTCGGCCACTTAACTCCCTCAAGCCCACTCTCTCTTCTTCAGACCACTTATTTTCTAACATACTTAAATCACCTATTGCATGGATTTGTTGTCTGCACCAAAATACATGGTCTATGAGAGAAGAGATTTTGGTCTTCTATTCTATTTACTAATGTATCTTTAGAGCTCAGAATGGTTCTTGGGGGTTAGGCACTCTGTAAATATTTACTGAATAATTGATAAACCTAGAGAGTCTTGAGATAAAGAAACTACACCAGCTATTTGGTAGGTATATTCACTCACCTGGCAAATATTCCTGGAAAGTCTTCAGAGTTGTAGGGGTTCTTTTAGGATTTGGGAATCCAGCGGGGAAGCTTGGCAGCAGCCAGTAAGTGATGAACTAGTAAAATATGAGAGTGACTCAAACAATGCAGAGAATTAAATGAGGGGGTTGTTCCGTCACCTGCAGATGCCATTAAGTCGCTAACAATGAGGTGGCTTAATACCTAAGATGGCCAAGGGCTGATGCAATCGAGACCTCACACTGCAGCAGGGACTTTCTGGGCATGGAAAGACCCTAACCACGGGGACAGAACAATGGAACACCATGCCCAGCACATCCGGGACCAAAAGAGCCTTTAAAAACAACTCCCTCACCCCCTGCACGTGCGACTTCTCTGGCCCCTAACTCCGGGACCAGTGAACCTCACCTGCAGACCCCCAAAAAAGCCTGTCCAGTACTTCGCTTTGGTACTCTGTGCTTTTTCGGCACCATCATTTGGTGCCGAACCTGGGAGGGATAAGTACTGCCGCCCTCCCTCGAACCGCCTCCTATCCACCACCCTCTCGGATCTCGGCTGCCTGTAAGTAATTGTTTTCCCCTCCTCTTGCTACCTTGTGTCTCTCCCTCCATCCAGGGAGCCTAGCCTTAGCCGGGGCCGCGCCTAGTGCCTCCCCATTATCCGCCCCTTCAGAAGGGGTTCCAACCCCAGCCACTCTCGGAGACATCTGAGACTAACCGGTTCGGCTCTGTGGTTCTGGCCACACCGATCCTCGGGTTCCAGGGAGGGACGAGGACACTCCCCCCTTCCTGCAACCTCTGGTAGAGAACTTTAAGAACAAACTTCAAGAGAGGGGACATAATATGGGCAACGCTAAGTCGAAACCAGACACCTAAACCTCGAGCACTGGCCACCTACGGGCACCTTTGATTTTCAGGTCCTCACTGACCTAGAGTCCTTTTGTAAATTCAATTCTAAAGACACCGAAGTTCCCTACGTTCAGGCTTTTTGGGATCTGCGTTCCCGCCCGGACCTGATTAGTCCTTGCTCTACCCTCCAAATCCTTTTCACTTATACCCCACATAGTCCCTCTACCTATACTACTCTACAACCTACCGTCTTCGTCTTATCCTACTCCACAGCCTGATCCTCTCCCTTCCAGTGCTACTCAGTCTTCACCTGACTCCCTCAGACCACTCCTTAAGCTCACACCCGACCAAGAGCTCCCCGACCTCCTCGGGTCTCCTCCACCCTATTGACCCTCTGCGCCTCTGGTCCCCCCTGAACCCTCTGTTCACCCTACACCCGACTCCTCTATGTCGCCCTCCGCTCTGCCGCCTCCTTCTCCTCTCCCCTCTCCTGTGGCGGCTCATACCCGATCTCACGGCCCACACGACCCCGACTCCTCCACTGGTCGCCTCTTCTCTCTCCGAGAGGTGGCCAGAGGAGACGGGATCCTCCAAGTTCATGTCCCTTTCTCCCTCCACGATCTCTCACAGATCGAAAACGCCTTGGCTCCTTCTCGGCTAATCCCTCTAACTATATAAAAGAGTTCCAGTACCTGGCTCAAGCCTATAATCTGACTTGGCACAACATTCATGTTATCATTTCCTCCACTCTAACTCCTGAGGAACATGAACGTGTCAGGGCGGCTGCAATCCAACAGGCCGACCGGGTAGTTGACAACACGGTCCCTATCGGCGAAAACGCCATCCCCACCCCCCCACCCCCTGTGAAGACCCCCACTGGGACTATCAGCCAGGACAGGGCTCTAACCTACCCCAGAGAGACCTATTTATCCACTACTTCTTGCAGGGCATGGAGACAGTCTCCAACAAGATCGTCAATTTGGACAAACTCCGAGAGGTTACCCAAGAGGCGATGAAAACCCTCCCCTCTTTCTAAACCGTCTTCAAGAGGCCCTTACCCAATACACCCGGCTAGATCCCAACTCCCGTAGCGGGGCCACCATCTTGGCCTCCCATTTTATCTCGCGGTCTGCTCCTGATATTAAAAAGAAACTTAAAAAGGCCGAGGACGGTCCCGATACCCTGATCCAGGACCTGGTAAAAATGGCCTTTAAGGTTTTCAATGCCCGAGAGGAAATGGCTGAAGCCGCCAGGTGGGCTCGCCTCCACCAGAAGGTAAGCCTCCAAACCCAAGCTCTGGTTGCAGCCCTCCAGCCCGTGCTGGGTGGACCCCCTCCGACCGCTGGCAGCGGCGCCTACCCTAAAAACACTCCGCCTGGGCCTGCTTCAAGTGTGGTAAGGACAGCCATTGGGCACGGCAATGCCCCAACCCTCACCAACCTACCAAGCCTTGCCCACAGTGCAAACAACCAGGCCACTGGAAGTCGGACTGCCCGAGTCTTCTCCAGCCCCCTGCATCTCCACGTGGGGGTGTGGACAAAGGACAATACCCAGTCCTTGACCGCCTTGGTCTCGCGGACAACTGAAGAGGCCCAGGCTCTGGCACTCTGGTCCCCCTCGCGGAGCCTAGGGTCACGCTCCAGGTAGCGGGTAAGTCCATCACCTTCTTGGTGGATACAGGGGGCTACCTACTCAGTCCTTCCCTCTCATTCGGGCTGAGTTCTTCCTTCCCAGGTAACTGTTGTCAGGGTAGATGGGATCCCCTCTAATCCCCTCCAGACCCACCCCCTCCCTTGCTTTCATGAAGGTACACCTTTCACTCACTCATTCCGCGTTATACCATCTTATCCTGTCCCTCTACTCGGCCACTGACATATTATCCAAACTTTACGCCACTATCTCCTTCAACCACACAGCACCCTCTTTCATCCTGGCCCTAAGCCCCACTCCACCTCCTGCCTCAACCTTTCCTGCTACAGCCGTCCTCCCCGACATTAACCCGAGTGTCTGGAACACAGACACCTCCAAAGTCGCCACTCACCATACTCCTATCCAAATCTGCCTAAAAGACCCGTCGTCCTTTCCAAACCGTCCTCAGT